>JANHGL010019871.1:31166-58275 GCA_024611195.1 Ceyx melanurus
CACCTGGATCTGTTGCTGTGTGGGCTGCCCTGGGTGCCCCTGCTCTGGCAGGGGGTTGGACTCCAGCATCTCCAGAGGTCTCTCCCACCCCCTGCCAGTCTCTTGTTCTATGATTTGTAGCCACTTCCCCTGTTGTCCCTTCTCTGGCTCTAACATTACATGGAATAACTCTGACAAGTTTGGGGTTTGCCACGTTGCAGTGTGAATCTGCTCTCAAAACACACCAAGTTTTGCAGGGTGAGTTAATCATTTCAGTGTGGCAGATTGTCTTCTAAAATAAACACAATATCCTTCCATTTATTCTTATCTGTTTGTGAAATGCACACACCAGACCCTCTGTGATGCTGTCTAAATAGAGATCAAACAGACAACTGAGCTGCTCCTGCCTCCAGACTGCAGCAACAGCTGGACCAGCACCCAGCACCCATTTTCATTGATCTTAACCCTCTGTGAAGAACCCCAACTCTGAACAAGGTCCCCCTGGAGAAAGGATCTAAGTATTACCTTTAAAAATGTGTCAAGAGATCCATTCTCCATGTATTCAGTCACTATCATCACTGGTTTGCCTGGAAAAAAAAGTGCATGAATTTGTTAGTAATTTATTTTAAAAAACCCCCAAGAATGATATTTTTTTCCCCCATAATTCACCTTGATGTGAATATTCAGCCACACAGGAGTAAATCAACACTGCTGTCCCAGCAGAGTGACAATATATTGGGTGTTTTACCAAAATTAATGTAGAAAGAGGGGAATGGAGGAGGAGGAGGGGCTGGAAAAAGCAATTCTGCATTATGGGTGGGGTGACCAAGCCCTGGAGTGTTTAGATGATGTTTGAAGAAGCAGAACCAGGCAACCTATGCACAACCTTCTCCTCATCCCCATGAAGAAGCTGAAAGCTTCCCAAGGCCAAATGTCTCCCAGAGACTCTCTGGCCTCTCTGAAGTCACAACGGGAGCCCAGCAAGAACCCACCAGGAGGATCTGAAGTATCTAGCACAGCTTGATAGCCACCAAACCCAAGACCATGAAAGGATGGGATTACATCCCTTGTAATTCAAGTCATCCCATGTGACAACCCCTTTGTAAACACATCTGGAAGTAAGAACAAGGCACAGAAGTGAGTCTGGAATGAATTGTGAGTGGAAATCAAAATAAAAAAGTTCTGAACAAAAGACCTGGCCTCCTATTGTTGACAGGAATAATAATGTTTTTTCCAAATCCATGTGATTAATTTTCATGCCCCAGTCATTTGAATGGTAATTATATCTAGTTTTTCCTGGGTTTTTTATATCTCATTTCTCGCCAGCTTGCCACGGTGACAGAGCAATAATTAATGCGGTGTGCTCCAGCCCTTGTAAATTCAATGAAATCTTCCAAGAACATGTAAATTATTTTTTATTTAAATCAATTTCCATTAGCTAGCATGAAGCCCAGACAAAAGAGGAGCTGTCAATGATTTGTAAAGTGCATTATAAATGCTTTTCATTGAAATGATCAACGAGAGTCGTAACATGCCCGTGGAAGGGAAATGCTCCTAAAAACCAGAGGATGTTCTACCTTTCAGATTGATCTCCATCCTCCCTCTTTCCCATTGCCTTAACTATTTACCTCATTTACTGCTTAATTACCTCCATCAGAAAGGTAATTGTGAGGCTGTCAATCAGCAGGCTGGATGTGCAGACACCACCTTTGCTGCGAGGAGGATGTGGCTGCTTCAGATCTTCAGTTCACATCTCAGCTGCTGCCTGAGCTTGAAGTTTGCCAAAGGCTGGACTTCTTTATATTGCCAAGACCCAACCAAACTAAAGACTGACTAAAAAGTCCCCCCATCTTCAAGACTGACAGCTGTCTGTCAATGCACAGCCCAGGCTGAGTGCAGGAGGGAGGGGAGACCCCGGGTGATGGTGCTACAGGTGGGTGAGCAGGTCAGTGGCTCTGCAGGGAAGGGAAATCCCAGGTGGATCTCCATTTTTTGTTTGGTTTTAAACACTAAGTGCTTGACTGTAGCATGGGGTCCCTTATCTCCCTGCTGAGGAGAGGCTGGGGGAGCTGGGGATCTTTAACCTGGAGGAGACTGAGGGGGGAGCTCAGCAGTGCTATCAATATGTTCAGGGCAGTGCCAGGAGGATGGAGCCAGACTCTGCTCAGGGACAGGACAAGGGACAATGGGTGCAGCTGGAGCACAGGAGCTTCCACCTCAACAGGAGGAGAAACTTCTTCCCTGGGAGGGTGCCAGAGCCTGGCCCAGGCTGCCCAGGGAGGCTGTGAAGTCTCCTGCTCTGGAGACTTTCCAACCCCACCTGGCTCTGTCGCTGTGGGGGCTGCCCTGGGTGCCCCTGCTCTGGCAGGGGGTTGGACTCCAGCATCTCCAGAGCTCCCTCCCAGCCCCTGACACTCTTGTGATTGTGATCTCTGAGAGTTGCAGTGAGCCTGCTGTCATGTTACTCCTGCTTTGGGTCGCCATCAGAGAAAAGAAAATGCAGTTCCTGGTGCTAATCTTTCATTTTCTAACTCCTGCAGGTTGACAATAACCATGAAATAAATGAGCCCCTTATTCAACAACATGAGAAGAAGGATGCGAACAGAGAAACTTCCAACAAAGTAAATTAAAAGTAAAGGTGGGCCCTTCTAAAGCTCAGGGCTGATGCTCCTTGTCAGCAGGGCTCCCTCCTGCTGGCATCCCAGTGACTTAAAACCTCTGTAGATGTTATTCCTCTCCAATACCAGTGCAATGTGCCCAGCACCAGCCCAGCAAATGAAAACACGACTGTCATTATCATTGTACAGCAGAAATAGCTGAGGGGATTGTCTGCATGGGGACAATGAAGATGATTAATCCAAATTAACTAAGGTGTGCATTTGAACTAGATTAGTTAAATTGGTATTAAGCCCCAGCGTGGCTATTCTCATTCAGAAAGAAAAATGGTCTAATTGAATTTAGCTTCATTTACTTCCAAACGTAAATTATGATGCAGCAAAGACATTTTACCCTAAAGATCTGAATCCAGGATAGGGCGACCACTAAAACTCTGGAAGGCACAAGAAGCCAAACAATACTTGGAGATAGAGGCAGAGTTTGGGATTCATTAAAGGCTGTTTTGGTCCATTTAAAAGAAACAAAAACAGCTGGAAAGACCCTCCAGATGCCCGATGGAAAAAAATCTGAGTGCAGTAAACAAGCTTTTCCTGAGCTAATGAGCTGCTCAGGGTGCATGTGCCCCCCTCTATCCCAGCTCTAGTTGCTCCAAGTCCAATTTAGAAGGCAAGCTCCCAGCATTTCCATGGCCTTTGGAGCAGACAGGCACTTTCTATAAAAGGCAGCTCAGCAGGGAGGCACATCCTCTCTAAAAGTGGGAATTCCACCCATACCCTGAGGCCCTGGCAGCCAGAAGACTGGAGCCCACGTCAGCAGCAGTGCCTATGGCAGCACCACTGGCTTCCTGCCCAGCATCCCCCATCTCTGCAGGGCTAGAAAAGGGAGCTTAGCTCTAGTACAAAATCACCCTTGGAGATTTGGATATTTACTCCATTTTGGGGAGAAACCTATCTTGCTGATTTTTTTGCCCTGTTCCTTCTTAGTTTGAGAGAACTCAAACTCTCATTTTGGAGATGCTGCCTCTTAAAAATAACAAATTGGTACCTACAGCAGCAACGTGGCCCCCAGAGGCCACCTTTTGAACAGCAGTAGCTGACATTAGGCCAAGAGGTGAGATGTCCACTCACACATGTGGGGCTGGTGCTTCTTCTACCTAGCAAAAACTTCCTGAAAACTTAAACCCCATCTTAAAACAAAGGAGTAGTTGTTTTCAACAAAAGTCCTGGCTACAAACAATGTAGAGCCTCCAAGGCTTTAAAATGGAAGAGCAGCAACATCTCTGCACCTTTCCAACAGCTTCAGCACAGCACCAACAGCCAGTCTTGTGCTGGGCACACTGGGATGTGCCATCCCTTCCTCTGCCCTTACCTGGAGGAGAACTGGGCTGGGAAAGTTATGGGAGATGATTTTGCTAACTGAGCAGTCAGACCTCAGCAACTCTTGAGTTGGGCTATTTTTGCCAGCTCTTTTCCCCCAAGCCCTCAATCTTTATGCCAACATCAGGGTCAGCTATTTCCATGGTCATCAGCAGCAGATCCCAGAGGGATCCTGCCTTCACTGTGGTTTTATACAGCCCTGTCATCTTCAGCTATGCTCCTTCTTCCCTGCTTCTGGCAAAAAAACCTTCCGTCCTTGCTCACATCCCACGTGAGGGATCACATGGCTCAGCACTACCCCTGGTGGGGTTTTGCTTCAGTGGTTTCTCAAAATAGGATGGCTGGAAATCATCAGGGGTTGTGGGTTGGTTGATGATTTTTTTTTTTTTCAGACCTTGTAGCAAAATCCTCCCAGTTTCCTGCTGGGGAAATGGGCTTCCCACTTCTTGGCACATCTCTGCCTCACCCGTGTGCTCACAGGGTTTCAGAATTAAACAAATAGGGGCAGGAATAAGCAGGCAGCCTGCTTAAAACCTCAGCAGCTCTCTCAGCATCTCTGCTCTTGCATTTTGCAGGCAGTGGGTGCTGCTGAACTAGGTGCAAGGCAGCACAGTCCACCAGCAGTCAGGCATCCCAGCCTTCCTGTGGTTCCACCACCCACCCAGGCACATCATCTCCTCTTTCTGTCTCTAATTTGGGGTCTTGGAAGGAGGATTTTTCTTGTAGCCCATGCAGGTTGTGCCTGTGTGAGGCAAGCTTTGCAGAGAGAATGAATTGGAGCCATTATCTCTCCACTCTAGCTGGCAGAACACCAAAGAAATCCCCTTTACAATGCCAGGGAACCCGTTCCTGGCTGTGCCTACAAAGTGTGACCTCCCAGGCAAGGGCAGTTCACTGCTTGTTGAGAAAGGAGCAGTGGAGATGTTGAGTCAGCCAAGTCTTCCACCCCATACCCATCAGCCAGAGGCCAAGGACACCCTGCAGCAACTTGCACCTACTTTTGGTCACCACGCCTTCCAAGTGGATGATGTTGGGGTGGTCAAACTGCCCCATGATGCTTGCTTCTCCCAGGAAATCTCTCCTCTGTTTCTCTGTGTAGCCCACCTTCAGGGTTTTGATAGCCACTGGAAACTCACGTTTGCCCTGCAGCTTCAGCCTCCCACTGCAGACCTCTCCAAATTCACCTTCAGAAACACAGAAAGAGATCAGGATGGAGAGGATCTCAGCGTGTCAAAGCAACAACTGGCACGTGAAGCACGTAGCCCAGCCAGCAGTTGTGGATGTGGCAAGCTGAAAGTAAACACATAAGCTATAAACACAAGAAAACTAGGAAGAAAAATGTAATTTTCCCATAAATAAAGAGCTATGCTCTATATTCTACTGGGCTTTTTCCTCATTTCATGCCTTTGTCTGCTAGATGAAATAGTCCTGTCACATCCTATATCATCGCCCTGCGTGGATGGCTGTAAAACACAAGCCACCTGCTTCCTGACCTTCCTCTGTAAGTGACATGGATGGAATGCTCTTAGCCTTTTACAGCAACATATATTTTTATAGACTATAAACCTACTCCAATTTTATGGCCATCCTTTTTAAAAAGTAGCCCAAATAGATTTTTTTTTGGTGAACAGTAAATTACATCCAAAAACCCCACGATTTCAGAGGACAGAAAATACCCCAAAGGTTGGATGCAAGTGCAAACAAACAGCTTAACCAGAAAGAAAATGGGAGTTTTTTTCTTTCAACCAAGGAAGTGAAAAGCTTTGGACTTTGCTTTGTGCTTTCTTTTCTCTCCTCAATGGCTCATTCTTAATTTTTGCTTTGAAACTGACCCTTATGGGGGAGGAGAAAAAGGTTACAATGGTGAAAAGAACCTGAGTCATTTCCCTTTGCACCCACTGCAATAACCCAGCTTGGCCCAAACGTGACCATTTGCTGCTGCTTTCAGTTCACCCTCTGAATTTCAATACCACACACAACCAGGCTTGTCCCAGACTTCAGCAGGAACATGCTCCCCATCACTGGCAGGGTACCTAAGAGCACTAAAGCCTTTCCTAGCTCTCCTGTGCTTGGAAAGCCAACCCTCTCTGCTGAAACATGTTTCCATACCAGCTCCAATAACTCTTTCAATGGTTATGCACGAGGCTTCAATTTCCTTAGCAAACTCATGGACAGCTTGGTTTGGGTCTTCATAGGTGTGGGGGTCAATGTAGGTCCTCACTCCAGGCAGCTTGACTGCAAACACAAATGAAGAGTGTTAAGGGCATGTGGCAGGGCAGAAGATGGGCAATAACTATCTATCTATCTATCTATCTATCTATCTATCTATCTATCTATCTATCTATTCATCTCTCTATTCATCTCTCTCTCTCTCTCTTTGTAGTATACACTCCTGTCCCTTGCTCTCTGCTTTGCTGGAAAACACTGCAGCAGGGAAATCTCTTTCTAGGGAAAATGGAACAGAATTGTTAGCAAATGACATTTCATTTCTATGTGACACACGTCCAGCTTCATCCTATCTAGAGAAGTGCATGGCAGAGCTCAGCTGGAATGATGGGCAGCTAAAAGTCCATCTTGGTGTTGCAAAGTGAACTGGTCTCCAGGGTCTGGTGCAAAAAGGATCCTGGATCTGGAAAGGGTGCACCAGGAGGAGAAGTGCAAACAAAAAAGTGCTAAGGGAACAACTTGCAAAGCAAGCTGGATGGATGGTGGTTGACAGAGAGCTGCAATAAATTATGCCTCACCAGTCACATATTAGCTAATCAATTGGCCACATTATTTCAGTTGGAGTTACTGAGATTTAAATGAACTGAATATTTGCAGTGCAAAGCCTGTGGGTTGTACCAGTACAAATCCAATCAATAGCAGGCTTTTTCCCCAGGACTTGAGAGGGGGAGGAAAAAGTATTTTCATTATCCATATTATAAGTTTGTTTTGACAGTGATTAAGGCTACTCACCAAAAGAACTGCTCATCAGTCTGAGAAGACAGGTACATTACACTGAGGTTCTTAATTGATTTGCTTCCTGCTGCCTTCATTACACTGCACTAATGGAAATTTGACTTTCACTGAAGATGTGTTCGCCTTTTCCACCCCAAAAGGTACCTGGCTGTTACCCATCCCCAGGTCCTGCAGCACTTGATAAAGGCAGGCATCTCAAATACTCTTTTTTTTTTTTTCCCTGGATGTAGGAAAGGACTGATGAGAACTGTGAGATGTACTTTTTAGTATCACTGCAGAGGGTTTTTTTTACATGTAAGGGCATTAACAGAGCATTTCTGAAAGCTTTTTAGGAGTGAGAAGTAGGTGCTGTTCCCCATGCCTCAGCAGATCCATCCCAGAGCAGCTCTGAGCTTGGTCCTCAAGGTTGGCTGGGGTGGAGCAAGGGTTTCAAGCAGGTATTCTCGACTGGCACACCCAGAGAAGAAAAATCTAGAGTTGTGATGTGCCAACCAGGCAAAATTCAGAGCCCTCTGGTCACACAGTGGCTTGCTAGAGAGCTGGGCTGTTCAACATTCAGTTCTCCACTGGGCTTAGAGCAGGAGGGAACTTGCTGAACAACAGAACAAACAGTTCTTTTGTGAATTCTGAGTAAAACCCAGAATATTTAGGGGGTGGGGTGGTGAGGGAGAGAAAAATAAAGGCTAAAAAAGGCCAAAAAAATAAAAAGCACCTTGCAGCTGTATTTCTCATTACTACAGAAAGCCACCACCACATGACATATACGTTTGATCTTTACTCACTGTGGCCATTGTGAAAATGCATCTTCTCCTCTTCTGGATCTTGTTTGGCCTTGCTGTAGCCACACCGCCTGGAAACAGAGGGGAAACCAAACAAACAACAAAGAGAAAAGGGTTTTTTTTGTCTCTAGTATGGCAGAGCCCCACTCTACTGCAAACCACACACAGCACAAAACCCCAGAGCAGCGACGAATCCAACCTCTCCAGTGGCTGTGCTGCTGCTGGCCCAGTTTTAGCTCATCAAACTATTTGCAATTTCCCTAATGGGATTCTGAGCCCAAGGCCCACTGATTTTCAATTGGACTTGGCTTTCCAAATCCCACAGATGCTTCCCAACAACTCCACCATGCAGCTAAGTCAGCTATTATTGAGAAAAGGAAAAAAAACCCAACCAAGTAAGAATAAAAAAGATGATGGAAAGGGAATGGGATGAAACATCAGAATTGCAGAAGCAAGATCTCCTGACCACAGAGCTTTTGCAGGCACCACTCTGCATGTGCTGCATGCTGCCCTTCACCCACTGGGCATCAGCACAACTTCAAATGTTGCTCCTTTAGGAAACAGCCACGTGTGGAACATTTAACATCTGATGTGCATGCAAAAGAATGGCCTCAAATACCAACATCTGTTGCCTCACTGCCTTTGAGGGTCTCCTGTGGATCTAGGTGCCCCTGCTCTGGCAGGGGGTTGGACTAGATGGTCTCCAGAGGTCCCTTCCAACCCCTGCCAGTCTGAGATTCCTGGGTTTCCTGCACATCCCCTGTCTTTGTGCAGGGCAGTTACCACTCCTGCAGTCCTGTCTACCCACAGCCACAAAGGCAGAAGGTGGCACTACCAACCCAAATGCTCCCACGATGGCACCATGCAGTGTAAAGATGCTGCTGGATCCTCCACAGAGCTGCAACCACAGCCATATGGAAGCTGCATCTCCTCCAGAGCATCCTCCTGCTAGTCTCTGGCAGCTCTTCCCTCAATTCATCCCTCTTCTCTTGTATCTCTATGTGATGTTACTGTACTGCCTGCTTTGGTGGCACTGCTGAGACCTGCTTCAACTAGACAACCAGAGAAGAAGCCCCAGGGTCCAGGCAAGGAGAACTGCTGTATGCACACATATGTAGTTAAAAATCCAGGAGGAGGTATGTATGATGCAAAAACATGCCAGTCTTTCCAAAGAGAACAGGACACGGGAACAAGCTCATCCTGAAATCAAACCACGTGGAGGTGAGAACACTGCTTGGTAGAGTGAAAAAACCCTGCAGCAGACACCTGCAAGGCAGGCACTGTGCAGTGGGCTCGCCAGCTGGCACGCCTCAAAGAAAGCCTCAGGTTCCCAAGAAGCCACTTAAAAGCTGGCATCTTCTCTTCCAGTGCCCAGGCTTTTTGAGACAGGGGGTGTGAGCACTCCAGCATTACTCGCAGCCAGGAGGAACAGGTTAGTGGGAGCAAAACTGC
This sequence comes from Ceyx melanurus, assembly GCA_024611195.1. NCBI lineage: Eukaryota > Metazoa > Chordata > Aves > Coraciiformes > Alcedinidae > Ceyx > Ceyx melanurus. Next base: position 40,330 of record JANHGL010019871.1, read on the forward strand.
AATTAGGAGGAGGCAGCAACAGGCATCTGCAGGAAATATTCCAGGGAACTGCTGTCTGCCTGGATGAAGGGAGCAAGCAGCCTCTTGGCCACAGGATTTTGGCACTGGATCTGTGAAATGATCACAACCAGAAACAGAAAGCCCGGTGTGGTCCCAGGGTTGCTGCAGGGAAGGGGAGCAGGGACATGAGCTTACCTTGGGGAGAAGGGGAGACCTGTGCCAGGGGGAGAGCAGGGAGCAAGAAGAGGACTGCAGAAGTTGTGCAAGCACAGGAGAATGGCTGGAGACAAGGTGCAGAAGACAAGGGGGGAGGTTGATGAGTGGTCTGGGGACAGGCAGGGACATGAAGAGGTCACACTTGGTAGACAGGCAGGCTACCCATGCAGGGCATGACTTCAGCAGCAGAGACCAAGCTGAGATCATCACACTCCAAATGCAAAAGCCCTGAGAGGGGCAATAAGGTGCCTGGGGCATGGCTGGGTTACCCCCATGTGGTACCACTGCCAGGTCCCCAGATGGGATGCCCAGTTAAGAACTGAGTGCAGGTGGAGAGCCTGGGTCACACCAGTGTTCTGGTGTTCCCACACCCTGGGTGCAAATGGGCTTCCCTCTCTGTATCATGATGCCTCCAGCTTTTCAGTATATCAGCTGGAGATACAGGTATCACTATCAATTCCCACTTGTGGCAACTCCCATTGTGTTTTCTGCTGCAAGTTGCCCAAGGTTTTCTACAGAAGGAATTTTCTGGATTGAGGCATCTAACTCAAAATACACAAATACTTCCAATACTACCAAATGCACATAAAAAAGATTTCTTCTGCTCCTCTTTTAGACCCAATCTCTTCCTCAGGTTTGGAGTATTTCACCTATAAAAATCTTTTCTGGCATCCTTTTTACTACCCACATCTCCTGGTTCTTTGACCACACAGAGGGAGGAAAGAGAAACAGGGGACATGCCAGTGCTTGAGTCCACTGGTCCAAGCACCAGGGCACAACAGCCCATGTTCTACTGCCTGCAAACACCCTCACAGGGTTAATACAAACCACTTGGCTCTGGCTGTCCCCTCTCCTGAGCTGGGTGACACATACAAGCAGCAAGTCACATCAACATAGGAAATGAAGTCCTGGGACCCCCAAAGCTTAAAACAAGACACAGCAAAGTGAAAAGGGAGCTACTGGACTGCAACAGTGAGGCAACACTTGGGAGTCACTAAGAAAGCTTGCTGCAAAACCAGCCTGTTGCAATCACTTGTGCCCTCACACACTCCTTCTTAAACCACCTAGAGAAATGAGCCATAAACTGGAGCTAAAATGCATTTATTCCTTCTTAATCTATAGATGCTTTAAAAATCCCCAGAAGCAGCTTTTTCTCCTTTCTTTCCCAGCTAAATCCCATCAAAATCTGTGGGGCTTTTTTTCAGGTTAACAGTCCTGATTCACTAGGTGAATCTTAGTGGCAGATAAAAGTACCTAAATATTGTGGCTTTGAGGGGAAGAAAAAGCTCTCATCCGTTTGTGAAATAATCCATTTGCTCTTAATATTTATTGGCAAAGCTGCAAGTCAAAAGCTTCTCCTGATGGAAGACTCATTCCCTAGTTTATTGTCACTGTACAAACCATAGATTTCCTGTATCTTTTCCATATCACATCCAGCAAAAGCATAAAGATCCTGATGCTTGCTCCATTTCCCACTGAGCTGAAGAGACTCAGTCAAAGAGTTAATGTCATTTAGCAGCACACCTAAATCTCAACTCATTTACTCCCAGTGTGGATTCATCCCAGTTTCTGCCTCTAGAAAGCAGATGTCTTCCTTGCCTGGATCTGTGATTTTCAGTGTAAGTATTGGAGGAAAGAAAATAAGTGAGACTTTAAATATTCTTAAGGCATCATGTCTTATTTAAAAACTACTTGCAGATTGGCAGGCAGCTCATAAAATATTTATGGGGCAGATGATAAAAGTGAAGTTGTAAAATGATCCCTATATAGGTTTATAAAATATAAAATGGACAGGTAGAAAGATGGAGCATCCAGCTGGGAAAGCAGTGCCCACTGCCTGGGGTGGCAGAAGCCAATGAAGGGAGAAAAAAACCCTCAAGAAAGGAGGCAGAAAGGTGTTTGCTCTTTGACTTTCCACCTGACCCTGTGCTCTGGGGTGCCCTTGGGCACCTGAGGCACCCCCAAAACCCCAGAATGCCCGAGGGAAGGAGTCTCCATCTCCCTAGCTGGGGCACAACACTGGGAGGACACAGTCAGGGGACTGTGGAGTTGGACCTTGGCCATTCAAGCTCTGGGCAGTGATGTGGGAGAGTCTTGATGTGCTTTTCCTACAGGCACAGGCCAGAGCACTGCAGCACTTGGTAGAGGTGTAACTGGAAATGCACATGGGGACAGCCTGTAGATGACCCCAGTGAGGAAAGGGACCTCACTTTGCAGCCAGCACCACGAAGGGCTTGTGCCCTGCAGCAGCAGGCAATCTCCTGCATACCCGTATTTCATCTCGAAAATGAAGAGATAAATGTGCTTTTCTGAGAGACAGAATGCCACCTGCTTTCTGGGGCTGAGAAGCACTTCTTTTCCAATTAATCAACTTAGAGGAGTGCATCCAACCCACTTCGAGCTGTCATTTCACAGGAGGTTTGTGAGGACCTGCAAGGTTGGGTGTTTACAAGGAGCTGCTGCTCAATTCAGATTATTTATTCCAAGATGAGAAAGCACCAAGGCTGCATACGTGTTCCATGGCAGGACTGTGTTCCACCCAGAGGAACAAACACACATGGATTTGTCCATCTGGCCAAGATCCTGTCGCCTCAGCTCACATGCTGAGACAATAACTTTTGTTCAGCAAATAATTTTATCCTGGAACACCACCACCCCTATGGAGAACCAGAGGCAAAATTCCTCCAGTGATGCTGGACCACGTTCAGCATTCACCTTTGCTGCTTGCAATCCTAGATTGTGTTCAGGGTCACAAAACTAGGAAATACTCATGGGGCTTGGAAGGTGTTTCCCATTTTTCTGTTTGCCTTCCTCCAGCTTTCCTGATCTCTAGAGCTGCTGCCACTGCACTGGAGCAAACCTTTTCCTGGAGTAACCCAGAGCACCCCACGCAGGCTGGGTATCTGACTCACCCAACACCTCTGTCTCCTCTCCAGGTGCTGTGATGAGGAGGATGGGATCAGCAGAGCAGTAAAAGGTCTTGGGATGACAAGCTAAGCCCTTTGGCTCAGCTCACAGCCACACCAGACAGCTGGAGAGGACCCAGGGCAGGTTCCCTGCCTGAGTTCCAGGCTCACTGCCTTCCCAGCTGCTTTCCCAACCACTTGCTGTCCCCTCTGCACGACGTGACCCTGCTTTCCACCTCCCATTAAGCTGGCTGCCTCCCAAGGGAAGTTTCACCATTCCAGCAGTGGTATTTTTAGCCTTTAGTCTTTCCCTGCCTTTGCACTGGGTGGCTCCCTGCTTTCCTAAAGCACCAGCAGAACAATTAAAAGCAATTTCCACAAGATCCCGTTTCCCCCTGGCTCAGGAAGCTCCCCCTGAAGGGATCTCCATAAATCTCTCTCAAGAGGTTGTCACACCTTCCCGTGGCACAGCCCATGCTGTCCATGCCTTGAAGTCACTTCTCCCACTTCCCCCTCCCAGTTTGCTGCCCCTTTAGTCTCTCCACAGCTTGGGGGGAAACTTGCAGAGGGTGTTTTCCAGGTCAGCCAAGTTTTCCTTCCACATCCACAACAGAAGTGCCTGGGGGTCTTCCCAGTGGTCCACTTGAACAACTGCATGGACCAGAGGAACATTTTCCAGCCAAGAGCTTTAAGCTGAGCAGTTTTGCTTGTTAATGCTGCTCTTAAACAATCATGAAAATTAACTAAAAATGCACCAAAAGGGGAAAATGTAATAATTTTTAAAAGCCTTCTACTTCAGAGATTCTGGGATTTGCATTTGTAAACTCCTCCCTGGAGGCCTCTGGCAGAGCTAAAATAGAGCCCCAGAGGACCCCAAAATGCTCCACCTTGGTGGTGGCTGTGCCCTAGGATCCAGGAACTGCACCTTGACCCAGCCACCAACACCTCAGCATTCCAAGGACACACAGCAGAAGAGTTTCACACCCTCACCCAGCTGTGCTGCCAAACCTTCCCAGATCACCAACGTGCTGGGACACCACCATGGGGTGGTGACTTTGTGAGGCTCCTGGGAGCCTCAGGAGGATCTCTGCCTACAGACACTACCACAGGGTGAGACCATCCCAGGGTGATGCAGAAACTCGGAGCACGTTCTGGGAGCAACTCCATTGGTGTCCAGTCAAACCAGTGATGGAAATGAGCCTTCCTTTGCTTAGTTAGAAGAGAGGGGAGGGCAGGAGGGTGCAGAGACTGGTGAGGCAGCCCAGATGATGATCATGCAGCACAGACACCAGCAGGGATATGTCCAGCCCCACTGGAGCATATCCCTGGCAAACAGCTGAGTGACAGGTGGCTGCCACCCGTGCACATCACATGCCATGAAATACCCCCTTCCACCCTCCTCCCAACCTCCTTCCTGGGGGGGAAAACTCCCTCTCCCAACCCTTTGTGGTGACAAGAAGCAGAATCTGAGGAAGCATCCAGCACGTGTGATGGGTGATTGTGACACAGACACTGCTGTGGTGTCAGGGGGGACAGCCCAGGTTTGGCGACACACTCTGCTTCGGGTCACCCTAGTTCCACTTGCTGAGACAACACAAGCTGGGAGCAGAGACTGGATGAGAAAGCAATTTCCAGGCCAATACAAGAAAGGGAGGGAGAGGCAGGCTGTGTGGAGAGGACACAGAGGGAGGACAGGGAGGAGGAGCCAGCACGGGTGGGAACACTGACCATGTTAGGCTCGGATAGGCAACAGCACGCAGAGAAGAAGCCCACCCACAGCCATGATCGCAGCAACTGAAAAGCAAACAAAAAGGCCCAGGATAAGGAATCATCCCACTGCCCTGGCAAGGTGCAAATACATTCCTGACACATTGATATGCACTTCTTCCTGCTGAGTGGAGCTCTCCTTTGTACCTTCTCAGCTTGGGCTGTGAGAGTCTCAGGGCAAGAGCTACTGCTGGGGGGGAAAGCGCCTTGGGGAGAGCACGTGGAGCCTGGTGCTGTAGAACAACCCTGTGTTTCCCATACCTGAGGATAAAACCTTTAGGCTGAAGCTTCTGCTTAAGCACCTGCCTTGGAGCAGGCAAAGTGACTTTTTCCACAGGTGTAAGTGCTGTACAGGTACAAGTTCCTTAAAAAAAAACCAAAACCCAAAGCCTGGAAGAATGTCAGCCCTGCCTTTCCAGACCCTTCCACATGTGCTTGACTCAGCCAGCCCACTGTGGTGGTGAAGCTTTCTCTGACAGAGTGCCAGAGCCTGGCCCAGGCTGCCCAGGGAGGCTGTGGAGTCTCCTGCTCTGGAGACTTTCCAACCCCCCTGGATCTGTTCCTGTGTGGGCTGCCCTGGGTGCCCCTGCTCTGGCAGGGGGTTGGACTCCAGCATCTCCAGAGGTCTCTCTCCCAACCCCTGACACTTTATGGTTCTCTGATTCTGCACGAGTCTTCCACACTGCAGAGTGGGACAGTGAAGGGCTGTGTGAGAACATTCAGCCTGAAGAAACTCAACCCAGGGGAGCTGAAAGACATCGTGTGTCCCCCCAGCTTTGCTTTCCAAGGTGACCAAGCTACTTGAGTCTCATCAGAATACAGGTGGGGTCTCCTGGCATCAGTCCCTAACTCAAGGCTGGCTGCACCTCAGGCACTGCCCTTCATCCTTCTCCCAGCACTCAGGCCATCTTTCTGGTACCAAATCTATCAAGGTAATTCATCCTGAAGAAGAGCACAGAGCAGAAGGAACAGCAGGAAGAACTTCAGCAGGGCATACAAGCAGGAGCCCAAAGGTGCAGGCACAATCTGGTTAGTCAGCTGAAGACTTCACTCATTTCTCTCCAAATGGTCATAATATATCATTCTGGAAAAAAAAAAATACCAACCAACCCAACACTGTGCCCATCAGATTGTTATAAAGTATAACTTAGAATGCCCAGATGCATTAAAATAGCCTGTTTATACTGAATTAACATTCTGCAACTGCACTGCCTTAAATTAGGATGCAAAATAACTTCAGGCATGCAATGATTTCCAGAATTATATACTGGATTATGTGCTTACTTCAATTAGCACTGGCCAAGAATGTCTCTCTGAGCTCCTTTTGCATCAGCACAGCAACTTGCTAACGTTTTCTAAACAATGATGCCAATATTTTTATACTGTAATTGACAGTATTTGTTATTTACATCAAGCCCCAGCTCATGCAGTCAGACATGGGAGCAGCTGAGCCTTTTCCAAGCCTCTCCACTCATCCCAGTTAACACCAGAGCTCCAAAACCCAGGCATTGTTAGATTTTGGGCAAGTTTGGGGTTAAACCTCATGGGATTTGGGTGCAGGGAAATGTCACATCCCTGTGGCTGTGACAACTTAGCTCATGTTTTAACTCCCTGTGTTGAATGCAGAGCTCTTCTGATCTCACCTAATTCCTTTAAGGGGAGGAAAGAAATGCTCTGGTGCAGGGGAAAGTGCCTCACTGCAGCCTCATCCCTTCACACCCATCATACAGCTCTCGGGGTCAAAATCCTCCGAGGTGTAACATTAGGGGAAATCAAAACCTCTTAGAAACAAACTCAACTGGCTCAGCAGACAACAAAATTAACTTTTCAGTTCCAGGAGCACATGGCTTAGTGAGGGAATGGACTACCCTTCCTGAACAGTTGGGACAAAGGTGGATTTGTGGCTGCTGGTGTTAAAGGGATGGCTTGATTTGGAAGGCAATATAAACTCCAGCAAATCTGCAGTGCCCTCATGGCCACCACATCTGGGAGCTGACAACCTCCAGGAGGGGCAAAGCTTCCTCATCTCCTTGCTCCAGGAAGGTCTCTCTTAACCTAGCAGCAGGAGGTGAATGCCAGTGTTATCCAGATGAGCTGGAGTGCTGTGGCACGATGAGCCTGCCAGGCTGGCACACAATGAAGGTTTAAGATCCTTCATCAGCAAGATATCCTGGAGCAGGGAGAGGTCAGAGCTCAGCCAAGCACTGGAGACATCAAAATTACCTCCTCCAGCTTCACTGAATCAAGCAGCAGACTAGGGAGAGAGGCTGTGGGGGCTGCCCCTGGCTCCAGCAGGCAGTCAGGAGCCCCTCTGATCTGCCCTGGGCTAACAGAGGACACGTCCACATAGCAGGGAAGCATCCTGAGGAAACAGCATCCACTCCCCTTTGCTGGGAAGCTTCTGCTTTAAGCCCTGGCTTCAAGGCAAAGGGTGCAGCTGGGGAGGGGCAATGGAGAGGAGCCTGGAGCTGCAGCAGCACCTCCTGGACTTCCCCAGCCTGCTGGCACTGCCCTGCTGCTTGGCTAGACCATCTCTGCTGCTCGTGCTCATCTCAGGCACACAAAGCCAACGCTCCTCCAGTTCTAGGAAGGTGACCCCCACAATCCCTGTGTGGTTTGGAAAGCAAACCATCCAGCGAGCAGACTTCAATAAACCTGTGCCAGGAGGATTTAGCAACACACCCCTGGCATCGTTTCAAACCCTGGGCTCCATGCTTTGTTAATGAAATGTATGTATTTGACGGGCCCCCAACAACCGTGCCTGCAATCACTGTAATTAATTCACCACAAGTCTGCAGATGACCTCGGGAGCATTTGGATTCCACTGCAGTCCTGGTGGCTAGAGAGAGCTCAGACAGGCTCTGCCATATATAGCTGTGGCTTTTAAGAGTTGAAGACTTGGAGTCATGACAAATGAAAGCCTCGTTTGTTGCTTTTAATAAGCATGGGATGTTCTTCTGAGGCTTGCAATTAGAGACTGAAATACTTGAGGGTTCCTGGGTAGACTTTTGCTAATCCTTCACTCAGCCTTGAGCAGTGGAGGCCAGCAGCACACCAAGCACCTCAGGAGTCAACAGCCTTGCTTCAAACCTGCCACACTGGGAGCTGCTGGGAATATTTACTTCATTTGCCCCAAACTATGGGAATGTTTAAGTAGTCACCTCATTTTCCTGCTGAGCTGTGGCTGGTTCACACATCAAAGCACATTTCTGCACTTCTTGAGACTGAGAAAGCAGAAGGGCAAGGAGACAACATCTATGCAAGGAAAGCAACACTTCCAGGGAAAGGAGCTGACTCTGGAAAGATCTCTGGCACTACACTTTGCTCTGTCTAAGCCATAAGAAAGTACAGACAACCTTTTTTTTTCCCCACATGGTGTATCCCTAGGAGAGGTCACACCCCTTATTTCAAGCACCCAAAGCAAAGTGAAACCTCCAAGTATTTGGAATTGCAGAGGGATTACAGCCTGCTTTTCTTCATCCTCTCCCCACTCCACAGCCAAAAGAAGACACTGTAAAACCCCCCTTGCAAACCTGATGTACCCATGGGGCTTTCACAAGTGCTCAGGAGGAGCCTGGAGCTGCTACCAGCTGAAGTCAGGCTCTGTTTTTAGCCTGAAAGTCAATCCAGCCTCTCCTCTGTTTGTGATGCTCCTGCTGCCCTGTTCCCTTGGCTGCTGCCAGAGGAACAGGAATGATGCTTTCAAGAGCAATGCCTCATGGGCTCAGAGTTTAATTAAACATTTGGTCAACTCTCACCTCCTGTCTAGGCCAAAGTCATCTGCAGGCAGCTGAGCCTTGGTCCCTTGAAACTGCAGCAGCTCAGCCCAGCTTGTGTGGAATAAAAGAAGAAAAAAGGGTGCTGGAGTACCAAGATTTGCCAGGCTGGTCTAGGCAGGGTACTAGAAATAGGGACTGCAGGCAGAATTGTGTCCAGTTCTGGGCACCTCCAGCCCAGAGAGATCTGGAAGGGCTGGAGCCAGTGCAGAGAAGGCCACAGAGCTGGGGAAGGGGCTGGGAAGAAAAGTGATGAGGAGCCATGAAAGGAGCTGAGAGTGTCGAGTGTGAGGAAGAGGATGCTGAGGGGAGCCCTCCTCACTCTCTGCAGCACCTGCCAGGCCATTGCAGAGAGGCTGATGCTGGGCTCTGCTCACAGGGCATTAGTGGCAGAAGCAGAGGGGCTGGATTGCAGCTGCTCCAGGGCAGGGGCAGACTGGGCAGGAGGGAAAAGAGCAGAGATCATAAAAACCTTGACCCAAAGTGAAGCAGGACCAGCCCCTGCCTGCTCCTGGTGTATGGGAATTTTGACTTGGCAGACCTATAGCTTCTCCAACAAAATCCTTCCTCTTGTCAGGTGAACTGTGGGGAATATTTGGCAGTAGGCAGCATGAGAAAGGGGCCATAAATCACAGGAGACAATGTCCTGTAGGAAGAAGGAAGAGCAGGCAAGAATGCAGAGATAAAAAAAAACCTTTAAAAAGTAACAACTAATAAATATAGTGACTCATGCTGGAAAAATCCTCTCTATGAAAAACATGATCCACAAACTGTCTCCTGTTTCCTACGGAAATATTGAAAAAGCCAACTATTTTAAGTCATGGAAAATAGGATTGGGCTCTTTGGGGGGGGGGGGTCAGGTTGTGGAAAAAAATTCTCCATTTTAACCTTCCACATCACAGAAGGTTGCTCAGGCCCTAGGCTGTGCCACCACAATCTTTTCATCCCCTCTACTCCCTGAAAGGCACTTTTTAACAAGATGCATATATTTGTGTCCAGCAAGTAGCACTCTGCCACCACAGGGGCTGATATTTAAAAGTCTAACTCAGCTAAGGTCAGGGATGGATACTCCAGAGCAGAAGCCTCTAATTGCCAACACCCAGGGGGGAAGATTTGTCTTTGCTTTGTCTTCTGAAGGCAAGTTCCTTGCCAGAGAGACACTTGTCCGTGCACAACACAGGGTAAGGGGCAGGTTTTTTGGTGCTTTGGATCTGATTTTATTTTTTTTTTTCATTTCTCAAATTGTATAAAAAGCTCCCTCCAGTTCTTTGGAAGATCACTGGAGATGGAAAGGTCACCCATAATGGGGATAAATGCAGATGCAGAGTACACTTCTTAAGTGATTTTGAGAGGTTTTTGCAAGCCTGCACAGCACTGACCTCACAGCCCCATTTTGCTCTGTAAATGCCCTTTGTTTAGTGTTACAAAGCTCAGATGCTTGGAGGGCTCCAGGGGGGGACCTGCAGTTTCAGGTCTAGGACCCCATCAGCTTGGTAAACAAGGCTTTGTTTGAAGGATAAAGGAGGAGAAACTGCTCTGGAGCAGTGGGTCTCCTTCCCAGGCTCACCTAGACCTGGTTTCCTACTTCAGTCTGGAGAAGAAAGGGGCTGATGCCACAGCACTGACTGCAGCTCCTTCAAATCCCACTAAGATCCACTGGCTGGCACTGGCTGGCACAGACTCCAGCAGAAGTCTGAGATGGTTGCAGATTAATGCCTACTTCAAGCAGCAACAACAATGCCAAGTGGCATCTAATGCAAGTTTTGATAGCAAATCAAAACGTATGGCCTTGCTCTATCACTAAAGTGCATTCCAAGAATACAAAGGGAATTTTTGTGTTCCCAACAAAGGGAATTTTTATGTAATTCCCATCAAAACAAAGGGAATAAAAACTCCGTGTTCTTCAATTCAGTGCTTGTAGCTGGTTTAGTAACAGATTTTCAATGCATTTCTCTCTTTTTTTTTTTTTTTTTCTGAAGCAACTCTATCCTGCTTTAGTGAATCTCTTTGATTTGTAATCCTGATCTTTTTGTTATTAATGTGGCCTTGGTGATGCAAAGAGCAAGAGAACTTGGAAAAGTGATCAGCTTGGTGTTTTGATGACCTTGGTCAGAGGATGCATTATTTACAGGAAGGGTTTTCTGGAGCATCTGCAAGTAAATCAGCTCTGAAGTGCAGCTGAGTTGTTTAGAGCAAAGCATGTTTCTTTTCCTACTCCCAGGCTCCTCCAGCTTTGGACACAAAGTGTGTTTCCCAGATGCTGGCACGTGGACATGCCACTGTGACTCCTGCCCAGCTGACCTGTGGCTCAGGGCCAGCTGCCAATGGGAAATGCCAGGTTGTAACTCACCAGTAAACTCCTGAGCCCTACAGCTGGTAAATTAGTTTCTGAGCTGCTGTGAGCAGAAGGACATCTCTTCACTGCAGCACCCCAGCTCACTTCAGCCCCACACTGAGAGGACAGGTGCAGAGGGGTGGCACACAGCATCTCAGGGAGGAATATCCTAATTTTGAGGCATCCAGGGCCTCCTGGGGAGCCTGGGAGCAGCACAGAGCCAGCCATGAGAAGTCTTTGTGCAGGAGCTGCCCAGGCTGCATCCTCAGTGCTGTAAAGCAAGAGGGTTTTTCTCCTTAGCTTTGCTGCTGGGCAGTCCCTGCTCTCCTACACTAACAGAAAAGACTCAAGTTTGGGCTTTGCACACCTTGTTTAGCATGGGAAACAGTGGTGACTTCAGCTGGAGCAACTCCTGGAGTTCAAAATACCTGTTGGGTTTTTTTTTCCTAAAAGCAAGTATGGGAAAGAATTAGAAAAGGAAATTGAATCCCTTGGAACCAGGAACTGGAACAACATCACCATTCCAAAGATAGAGGAAAACATCTTCCAGACACAGGTTAACAGCTTCAGAAAGGGATTATCCTGTGACTTGGAATGCATTTATTGTCCCCACAGGGTCCCAGCAGGACAGTCACTCCACAAATGGTCTCCAAATCATACCCAAGGCAAAGCAGCACGTGTGACACGTTTCAGCAGCATCTGAAGCTCCAGCAGCTCTGCTTCTTCCAAACAGGGGCAATTTTGTTTTGCTTTGTTTCATTTCAAATTGGCTGTCAGCTTTCTGGGCTTCTGAGGTTTCTTTTTTCTCTTCCCACGAGTCACTCCACACACTAGACAGCCTTTCAAATTCACAGGAACTCAAAGCAGGCAAGAAGCTCTGTGGTTCTCTAATGATGGACTAAACTTTGGTGCTGGAGGCTTCTCCATCACCTCCAGCTAAAGGACTGGGTTCTTCCCAGTTTAGGATTGAAAAGATAAAAATGAACCCAGTCCTTCAGCTCCCTTTGCCTGCCCCTTCCCATACATGCAGCATGTCACCATGTCCCAGGAACCTGCAGCTGCCCCGGGGCTCACAGGGAGAGGTGCTGAGGATTAAAGCACCACCAGCAGAGGTGGTGATAAAAATCTAGCCAAAAGAGACATGAGCTTTTCTAAACATGCCAGGAAATCAAGAGCCAAGAGGAACCACATCCTGCAAAGCCCATTAGGGCAAAGGACAGCAAGGCAGAACTCAACGGACTCACTCACAAATGGCTCAGGTGCTTGCTTGGACTGGAGTGGGGAGCAGCAAAAAGGAGACCTGCAAGGGCACATCCCTCCCCAAAAGGGTCCTGAGTGCTTCCCAGTCACTGTGAGAGGAGCAAGAGCTGCTGGTTGCCACACATCTGATTCTTTATTGATATATTTATGTCCTTGCACCTATAATTCAGCCAGTCCTCCTTGCAGAGGTGCCAGGCTACCTCTGCAGCATCCCTAGGGCCACACGAGCATCCTCCTGTTGGTATCGACCCAGGCTGGGATCCCTGAGCTCCACATCCCCCTGCTCTGACTCACAACCTCCAGCTTTTAAGGACAGATTTGAACTCCTGCCTACAGTGTTCTGAGCAAAGTCTTTTTGGCTGCAGCTTTCCTGCAGTGAGTGACCTGTGTTCAGCCCCTCAGCTGACGTGCAGACAGGAGCAGTCACTTTCCCATTTTTAAGCCCAACAAGTCACTCAGAGCAGGTGACAGGAGCTTGAATGACTGAGCTGGAAGAGACTGTCAGGCTCTGACCTTGAGTGGAACGAGCCTGGCAGCACACTTACCTTTGAGGACAGGAAAGAACTGTGTCCTTCCATGGATGCCTTATGCCTGGGGACAGAGCTGCTCAGCCTGGCTGGATTTCACCTTGCCACGTTGGCAGATTGATACCCTGCCTCCTCTGGGAAACAGGACTCAGCCAACACGTTCTCTAGCAGCACAGGTCCTCTGCAAGTGTCTTGTCACTACTCTTAACACTTCAAACATCCTGTAATTTACAGCCACCTTGCTAGATCCGAGCTCAGGGCAGAGCTGGAGCATGAAAGCAGCAGTGGGCTGCAACAGAAACATGTTTGCTTTGCTCTGAAAACACATTCAGCCTCATCGACAGATGCACCTCACACTGCTTTGTGTGAAGGGTGATACATCACTGGACTATTACCATTAAGAAACCACTACTAACACACATGTAGTCCATGAAGTAAAGTGCTGGGTGTGCTGGCTGCTCCACAAATATAGTGCTCCAGTACAACCTGATCCTGATGCAAGTCACATTTCCCCCCTGTACCACAATCTCTTGCTCACCACCAAGTTCCATCAGCTTCCTTTAGAGCTGTCAGAGGTGGTACAGCCCAGGCTTTCATCACTTGCCTGTGTTTAAGCAGATCAGAAGTCCATAGGATCACCTGCACCAGTGGCACCCAGTGTCTCCCTTGGTGGGTGGAGCTCCCTGCATCATTTACTAGAGCATGGGGAACACATCAGTGTCCTACATGGGAAAAATGCCATCCAGACCTGACTAAAACTTGGGGTGTTTGACCACTGGAGTTTCTTTTCTCCTTTGCAAGTGTTTTCCTGAAATTTTCTCAGTGAGCAACTCCCACTGTGAGCTCTGAGTGCAAACGTGTGGGCTCGGGGATAATTTACCTGTAATAACATGTTCTGCCTTGTTTTTTTAAAGGAATGGCAAAACACTCCTGTGAGAATCGAGTGGAATACATCAGCATCAGAGCTGGAAATCACTGGGAAAGTGAAGTACATCTGTGAGAGAGCCTTTGCCATTCCTGCCTGTCCAAACAGATCCATCACCCCCCCTTTCCGTGCTGCTTCACAGCGTTAGCAACTCAAAGAGCTTCACTCACATGCTGCTCTCACCTAAATCCTGCTAATCAGAGAGGAGTGATGACAAAAGCTGGAGCAGGAGAAATCCACAGCTTCTTCCCTTACCTTCCACTGAGAAGGAAACCGACGACAACAGCCAGCAGAATGACTCCCACTGTTACAGACACAACAATTATAGGAATCTGGCTCTGGTCACTGGACGCAGCTACTGCTGAGATGAGAAACAGAAAATGGAGATTAAGGTTAAAATGAGAGTCAGCACTCACACAAGTCCTTCTAGTGAAGCTGCCAGCAAGGGCTCAACTCCTACCAGCTTGGTTTTTTTTTACATTTCTTTTCCCCCCCTTTGCTGTTTCTAATTTGGAAAGGAAATGGGTGGAAAGAAACCAAAAGCACATGCAAAACCAAGTAAAAAACCCCCCCCCCCCCCCCAGATCTCATCTGATTGCTGACTTCAGAAACCAACACAGCCTTTGAGTTGGCAAACTCAGGTTTGTCTTCCTGGTTTAGCTCCATTAAAAACCACAGAGATCCCAGATGAAACCTCAACAGGTTCCTATTTGCAGAGAGAACATTTCTGGAAGGTTGTTGGTCAGAGACAAAGGCTCTGAGATAAGCAGCTTTACCTGCACTTCAAGAAACCATAAACAATGAAAACCTCCATCCTGGTGGCACCTACAGCACATGGCCAGAAGCTGCTGCTGTACCAGAGGAATTTGCTGAGACACTGAAGCTGGTTGGTCTTTTACTGACAAGAGAAGCAAAACTCTCCCAGCCCCTGCCTTGTATAAATCTACCCTCCTGCCAAAAGGCAGGAGATGAATCCAGTGAAACAGATACCAGCAGAAAGGCCAGGAAAGCTGTTGCAGAAATGGGGCTTACACAGGTTAGGGAAGAGCAGATGAGCATGCTCCTGCAGCCTAGAAAATGGACATGTTACCACCACTTGTATTTTGTTTACCTGCTTTGCACTGCAGGGGCAGGAGCCCACCCTGCTCCCTCTCTCTTCCCAGGGGTCTGCATGTGGGATTCCCTAAGCAGAAACCAAAGCCTCCTCACCTCTTCACTGCCAGCTTATTTAGCTGCAGGTATTTAACCACCCTGGGGTGCAAATCTGGCTTCCTCCTCTCAAAACCAGTGTAGACTCTGCTGCTGGGTGGAGAAAAACCTACAGATCCTGCCCTTGTGCCAGCCTCAGATGAAGCTTCATCCACACCAGAGAGCAGCAGGGATCAATTGCTCCCTGAAGAAGCCTTTAACTAAATGACTGAAGTAAAAAGAGGTCCTTAGCACAGGATTAACTTTATAGAGGCTGTAAAATAACTGGATAGAGTTCCATATTAATTGTTAGAAGTAAAGACAGACAAAAAGGTATGGCATTAAACATTGATCTGCTTCAATGGGTTTCTAGAAGCTCTTCACAGAGCTGTTTGGTGGGGAGGACCCACTGCAGCAACATCAATGATTTCAGAAGGATTGGCTGCCATATGTTGAATATTTCATGTTAACTGCCCCAAACCTCGGCCAGAGATTTTATTAGCCTCAGGAATTTATGGAGGCTCCTTAAGATGATGTTTCATTGCTTTCTTGACAAAATAATTAAAAGGAAAAACACCTAAAGGAGAACATTAAGCTGTGACTGGTGGGGGTCTTCTGCACAGTGTGAGGGGTGAGGAAATGAATTCTTTCCCAGCAGAGTGGTGGCCACTGGCCCAGGTTGCCCAGGGAGGGAGGTGGTGGAGGCCCCATCCCTGGAGCCATTGCAGGTGGGGCTTGAGGAGGCTCTGAGCACCCTGCTCTAGTTGCAGCTGTCCCTGCTCTCAGCAGGGGTTGGGCTGGATCAGCTCTGGAGCTCCCTTAACCCAGACATTGCTGGGATTCTATGAATTCAGAAGCTGAGCTGGGACTCTGTGGCCATTTGAGGCTGGGGTGTGGGGAGCTGCATTACCCCTCCTTGACCTGGTGACCTCCTTGACTTTAGTTCACCAATCCAGCTGAAAAAAAACCCTCAGCTTTTGGGAAGGTTCATTTTCCCAGAGGAGCTCAGTGGCATTTGGGAAGGAGGACAGCAGCAAGTGGATCCATCCAGCCACAGCTTCCACTTCAACCAAAAAACTTCTGCTGAAAAACAGAGCCCCAGCTGAATCTGCAGCCCCAGAGCTGCAGGTGCAGGCTTCAGTTTGTCAAAAACCTCCCAATATTGGGAAAAAAGAGCAAAGTCAAAGCCATGGCTCCCCCCACTGCATTCCTCAGCCTGTTGTTTCATATCTTCTCCAAGTGTATTAAAAAATAACATTACAGAAACGTTGCAAACTGGAAGGAAAACCTGTTGTTTAGTCCAAATGGTTTGGGAGGCTGGGTTTTTTTGATGCTCACAACAGTCATCAAAAGGTTTTCATTGCTGCTTGAAGCAAAAATTATTTGCTTTGGCTCTGACAAGAGGTTCAGTTCTGAACTACAATGTAACAGTGAGATTTCCATCTCTGCTTTCAGGTTCTCTGGGACATGCAGGACTCTGATCAGACTCCTGGCACTAAAAATGCATTTATATGAAGCCTTGGAAAAAAAAAAACACAACAAATTGCTTTAAAAAAGTTTTTAAACCTCAAGCTATTAATTTATATATATATATATTTTAGCTAAGTTTTAAGCTGCATTTTAATTCTACCAAGTGATTAAATACTTGGCTATGTCCTTTTTCATCCAGAGCTCAAATCCAGCAAAGGAACAACCCCCAGCTCCCAAACTGGGGACCTTACTGTGGGTATTCCTTTGCCTTCCAAGGATGGCTCCTCAGATCAAATAAGTACCTACTCCTCTGCCTTTGAAATGCTAAAAAAACCCTAGGATATGGGTGTGACTAAATGCCTCAAGTGGTTTAAAAAAAGCTGTTACCATTAACAAAATCCTGATGACCACAGATACTCACAGGACAAGCTCTGCACAAGTGTCATTATTTTTGGAGCAGGGTCACACTGATGGCACTGGATCAAATGTGCATCTATTTTATGTATTATTTATTAATAGTCTGGAACACAGCAGCACTGAAATGACTCTCCACTAGAAACTTTCCAACTGCAAGCAAAAATTTCCTTGGTATAATAAAGAATAATTTTTGGCATAACAAGATTTGGTTGCTACTTTTAGGGCACGAATAATGGTTAATAGAATAAGAAATACATTAAATTGACCATTCTTATTGCATTAATGTTTGCACTCTGATGCAATTTGCACTGTATTAGTTCCATCACTGGCTCCACTCCTCCATCTGCACGTGTACAATGATTCCTTTCCAATCTATTACAGCTCCAAAGGTAGCAGCCATTGAAAAGACAACTTGGCATTTCTTCTCCAAGATGAGGAATTTTAAGTGAGCTGGAGGAACAGAGTATTGACAAATCTAAATTTCCAAGGAAAACGTACAGAAAAGAGTCTCCCACAGGAATGAACTGAGTTTTTCCACCACAAAATCAGTCTTCTGTGCAAACAGTACCAAAAATTAATAAATGACAGTTGTACAAACTGAAATAGATAGGAGTAGTATTCTGAGGGAGGAAGTTCTCTCTCACACCTCTGCAAAAACTTGGTAATTGGGATAAAAAGCATTTCCCCACATCTGTGCCTGAGCACAGGGGAAGGAGCAGCTGAACCCCTGCATGCCTCTGGAATTCACCCTGCCACAAAAATCTCCTTCAGAATCCAAACCTGGATCATCAGATTCATGAAAAGAAATGTAAAAGAAAATATGAAACCCCACAGATTAGTCAGGCAAAAGTCCTGTGCTGCAGGGCACATCTTCCCCATTTCTGATCACAAGTCCAACTCCTTTCCTGGAGGCTGTGCCATTGGCAGACAGCAGAAATAGTCTTTCAACTTGGCAGGAATTTACACCAAAGATGCTAACCCTGGTTCAATTCTTCCCCTTGCAGAGAGGAACCCGTTCAGGTTTTTTTTTCCCCAGATGAAGATAATAGAGCTCAGCATTCTCACTGGTGCCCTGGGATAGAACAAGGGCAGTGGCTGGAAGCTGGAGCACAGGAGGTGCCACCTCAACAGGAGGAGGAACTTCTTCCCTGGGAGGGTG
>JANHGL010019872.1:0-20850 GCA_024611195.1 Ceyx melanurus
GCGGCGCCCATGTGAGGAGCTGATCCACGTCCATGTGACAACCCCACACCCCACCCCCGCGGAGCGGGTAGCCGGAGAGTCCGGTCGCGACGGGTTGTGCGCGTCCGTCCGTCCCTCCCGGAAATAATGAGGATATCGGGCCCCCATGTCGGACCACTCTGACGAGAGGGCGACGATGATTGCGGCCGGCGACCTGCAGGAGTTCGCCCCCCGGGGCCGTGAGCACTGCCGGCGCCACCCCAGCGCCCTCACTCTCCAGCTCCGGAGGCTGCAGCCGGCCTCCGAGCTCTGCTCTTCCGACGGGGCCGCCGGCCTGGTTGGGTCTCTTCGGGAGGTCACCATCCACGAGAGGCAGCGGGTACGAGGCCTGGGCCTAGGCATGGCTCTCCTGCTTCCCAAAGAAACTGACCCAGCCGAACCGGTGACCGGCTATTGCGGTCACAAGAGAAGGGCTTTGAAGTCTTCCTCTTAAAAAAAATCTCGCTTTTTCAGGAAAGTTGGCAGTTGAGAAAAGGCATAAGTGATGCTGGGGAAGAGGTGGACTACGATGAAGAGCTGTATGTGGCCAGCAATATGGTCATCTGGAGCAAAGGAAGTAAAAACCAAGTGTCTACCGTTTATAAGGCATTCACTGTTGACAGCCCTGTTCTGCAGGTATGAAAACGAGGAGAAGCAGTGACTGAATTAGCTAAAAAAACCACAATGCACAGACTGTTTTCAGGTGTTCTGAGGTGGAATTTTTTTGTGAAGATGAGGTTCTGTAGTAGCATTGTCTTGTTCCTCAGAAATATTTATACTGTGTTTGGTCTTTTAGGCCTTATGGTGTGACTTCACTGTACTCCAGGAGAAATCTGAAAAAGCTGAGGGTAAGTTTTTTTGCTGAAATATCAAACACATGCTTTGAGTTATTCTCCTTTGGTGTGATTTAATCATCATGACTTGCCCCCCCTCCTCTGAGCCTTTGAGTTTACTTTTGTATATAGAAAATGTCTAAGGAAGGATAGAAATTTCACTGTGTTTTTGGTTGTGTTTTGTTTGCTTGTGTATGTTTTGGTTTGTTTGTTTTTGTTGGTTGATTGTTGGTTTTTGTTTTGTTTTGTTTTTCCCCCACAGTTCCAGGCAGCAATGAAATAGTAGAGAAATGTATCTGCATATTGCAGAATTCCTGTATAAATGTGCATAGCATAGAGGGAAAGGATTACATCGCTGCTTTACCTTTTCAGGTGAGTTCTATCCTTCTCTTTTTGTCAAAAAATGAGCTTGTTACCCAGTAACATGTTGTCTGTGTTAGGGAGGGGTGCATAAAATACTGCAGCTGGTGGCTTTGTCACTTGATTTTGTTAATTCTTTTTTTATTTGTCATTTTTTTACAGGTTGCAAATGTCTGGCCAACAAAATATGGTTTGTTGTTTGAGCGCAGCAGCTCTTCACATGAGGTCCCTCCAAGCCCACCTAGGTTTGTAATGTGGTTGTGATTGTGTGTTCATGACAGGGACAGGTGAAGCCACGGGAATAGCAGAAAGGGACTGAACACTGATAATTCATGATACTCCTCTGATGTTGGCTTGTTTTAAGAACCATTTGGGAGGAGTGAGCCTAGGAATAGGGTATGAGAGGCATTATATGGGTGTTACCAGACTGATTTCACTAAGCTTTGTCCTGGGAATTGGTTCCAGGCTGTCGTGGATGACTGCGCTATTCAATGAGGGTTTGTCATTGTGACATATCTCAGCTGCAGGATGCTTTAAATGTCTGGAGCATCCTGTTCCAGCTTTGGTGAGGATCACAGACTCTGTGGCTTGGCGAACAGATGAGAAGCAGATGGCTGCTTGTCTGGGGTTTATGGAGCCTAAACTCTTAAGCTGAGTGAGCTCAGAGCTTTCTCCTTTTCCTACTCCTTCAAAGTCTGCTGGTGCCAGCCCTGTTTGTGTGGGCCACCCAAAGTCTGTTGTGTGGCCACCCAGTAGGGTTGTTCTCAAGGGCTCTGAGATGTAAACTAAAACCTAATCATCCTGTTTGATTCACCAGCCTTTGTCTGGCTCTACTCCCAAAAAGCTTCTGTGAAGTGAATAAGTGTCTCTGCTATAGGTTTCAGGCTCTATTTTGTTAATGTCTGAGAAGCTGTTTTGACATTCACTGCTTTTGGTTTTTGAACATGCTTGCTTTGGTTTTTCCCTAGAGAACCTTTGCCCACGATGTTCAGCATGCTGCACCCCTTAGATGAGATAACACCACTCATTTGTAAGTCTGGAGGTAGGTTTGTGTCTTTAACATATTGCTTGGAGTCCATCAGTCTGGCATCGAATGCTTAAGGAGTTGCTTGAGCATTTTCTGTATTACAAAATTTACAACTAATCACTCTGGTAAGAATTGAGAAGTTTTAGCTGCTGTGTGATCAGTGAAGCTGTTCAGGAAAGAAACAGATTGCAGAAGAAAAAGGGTGTGAGCAATGCTGGCTGCAGAGATGATCCTTTCACCCTAACCAGAGTTAATTCTTTAGCAGGCGTGTTTGGCACTGCCCGAGTACAGTACGTTGCCGACTACACCTTGAGAATCGTCTTCCTCAGTGCTGAGCCTTCCATCATGATGACCTATGACACCGTGCAGAGTTTACACACTGTCTGGGCTCTTCGGAGAGTAAAGCTGGAGGTACAAACTCATTGTCAGCTAAGTATGATCAAAAATCTGTGTGTGTGTTTATGGGCCCTTATGGCCGTGTGTGTTACAAATACCTGGTATTTGATTTATTATTGAGTAGGAGGCTGTTTGGTGTGGTTGTTTGGGTTTTTCTTAAGTTTTTCACATATTTACCACTGCCACAACCAGGGAGATCACATGCTGGTGATGGTCTTGAAATGTATTGTGCTTCTTGTGATATTCCTTACTTTGTAGCAGGAGGTTTGGATGCTAAGTGTTGTGTCCTGTAAGAAAAGTGACAAACAACTCATTGCCCAGAAAACCTCAGGAGTCGTTTCTGTGGCTCTGAGGGCGTCACAGTTGTCAGGAATAACTTCTTAGAGTGAGCACCTACCTAGGCATTGATTGATTTGGTTTTTTTTAACACCTAACTGCTGAATGAAGCCATTGTGGGGCATTCCTTCCTGGCTGCTACTGCTTGTGTGCCATTTGCACGCAGACAGCTCTGTTTCCTCTCCCAGGAACAGAACGCGGTGCTGAAGATCTCGGAGCAGATGGGCACACCGCAGCACATGGCCACTAGCAGCTCTTTGACTGCTCATCTCCGAAGCTTCTCCAAAGCTGACTCTCCGGTGGGCTCCCCTTTCCAGAACTACTCGTCTGTCCACAGCCAGAGCCGATCACTGTCCTCACCCAGCATGCAGTCCCGCTCACCGTCCATCTCTAACATGGCTGCCTTGAGGTGGGTGTGGAACATGATGCATGGGCAGATAGATAATACCTAAGAGTATGAGCTATGGGATAGGATGGACTTCTCAAATGTTTTCCATTCCCAGGGTGTGTTGCTAAAGGAAACATTACTGAACCAGGTGTTGCTTTCAGGTGGTTTTGGTTTTAGAGTCTCTACCAGCATGCGATTGTGTATCTGATCTTGAAATCCAATTTTCAGTAGTGTCTCCTCCCTTTGCTTGCAGCCGCTCTCACTCCCCAGCCCTGGGAGTGCATTCCTTTTCCGGAGTGCAGAGGTTCAACTTCTCCAGTAGTGCTCAGTCCCCAAAGAGGCACAGCATCACCCATTCAGCCAACAGCACCTGCAGTGATTCCTTCCTTGGACCAGAAACAGAACCAATTGTTCCTGAGCTGTGTATAGATCATCTGTGGACAGAAACAGTCACAAACACAAGGTTAGGTGCTCATGTTGGGGTGCGAGATTTTCGTTGAGGAGAGGGAAATATTAAGTTTGTTTTAGTGCAGGCTTTCTGTGGATGGCATTGCCTTAAAATAAATCTGTGGGCTTCCTATTTCTTTTGGAAAATGTCTCTCACTAAGTGTGCAGCTTCCTTGAAAAAGAGAATTGAGTGCTTGGAACAGTTTTACCTGCTGTGTGATCTCTAGCCCTCTGAGATGAGGAAGGTGTAATGAGATCTCTAAAGCCGAATAGGATAATTGCGTGGGGGCTTTTTTTAATCTTTTAAGCGGAATATCTCTGTGTTACCATCAAAAGGGGAAAATAAAGCATAAAACCTAAGATTATCAGGAGAACAAAGCCAAATAGTGTGTGCTCTTTGTATCAAGGAATGGGGGATATGGAGATGGAAGTGCTAGAAAATCAGTCTCAAGAGTAATGAGCGAAACTGAGACTGGCACGTTCTGACAACTTGATGTACCAATTCCAGTGTGCACCAGTCCTGCAGCTTGTGGACCCTGGTTTACTTTGTTCAAGTTTGTGTAGTAGCCTGATGATCCTTGTATCTCTTCCACAGAGAGAAGAATTCCCAAGCATCTAAGGTGTTTATTACCACTGACCTTTGTGGGCAGAAGTTCTTGTGCTTTTTAGTGGAATCCCAGCTCCAGCTGCGGTGAGCATCCCCATCCTGGGGACAGGTGAACAATGGGGAGCACGCTAAAAATTGCCAACTAGATGCAGGTTTTAACATACTTTTTCTCCCAGCTAGTGGGATGTGTTATGACAACAGATGCTGCATCACTGGTTCTCATATGACTTGTCTTTAACCATGGTGGCATAGATGGTTTGAGCTGTTAAATGAAACTGAAGTTGCAAGAGCACATTCAGTGTGATTTGAATGATATTTATCTTCATATTTAGAAAGACACTGGGAGTTTTAATTAGATTAGCAGAGTAAAAATAAATTGACTAGCAGGGCAAAGGAAGGAACTGGGTATACCCCAATGAAAAATGCACCATACAACACTGCCTTACTTTTCTGTCTTTTTTTTCTGTAACAACAGGAAGGACTTTCCTTTCATGTCCTGTTCTCTCACATCTCTAGGTGTGTAAAATTTCAAGAGAGCAACGATAAGTCGCAGCTGATCTTTGGTTCTGTTACCAATATCCAAGCAAAGGATGCAGCTCCCGTGCAGGTACCTGACTCTGCATTGATGATTAACTGTGGAGCATCCTGATGGGTCATTTGCATTGTCCAACTGTTTTCAGTACAAGAAATTGAACATTCTGCTTGATTTTTACAGGGTATTGATATGCTGCTGGTTCTGGAAGGCAGTGGAAATCTAGTGCTTTATTCTGGAGTGGTTCGGGTAAGCAACAGTTTTCCTGTGCCCAGATAATTGTTTCCAAAGAAAGAAAACTTCAAAAATATGGAAAACAATAATTGTTTCTGAACAAAAAAAGTTTTCACATTTCTCTGTAGTATGCCAGATAGTTTTAGGTGTCACATTATTTTGCTTTGCAACTGGCTGTTGTTAGGATGGATGTTATTCATCCAAAATAATGAAAGCTTTTCTAGAGGTGCTCTGTGTATGTGTGCAGAACATTGGGCACTGCTAGTTGTATGTGTGGGTAAGGATTGTTTGAAGTAACCTTTATTCACCTTTTCAGAGACTTTAAAGTACAAAGCAACCTTTCTGAAAGCTTTTTCTTTAAGACATTAACATTAATGCCTGTGTATAAGGAAGCATGGGTGTGAAAACCCAACTGTTTGTTTTCATCTCTGTTGTTCACAAAAAGGTGGGGAAGGTTTTTATTCCTGGGCTGCCTGCTCCATCCCTGACAATGTCCAACCAAATGCCTCGGCCAAGCACTCCTTTGGACAGTGTCAGCACTCCATCTAAGCCTCTGAACAAGCACCTGGGGCCCCTTGAAGAGGTAAGAAAGGAAGTCCTGCCTCAGAAAGAGTTAGTTGTAACAGCTTCTACTGATTGAACCATTTTTAACTAAAGATATGTCATGAAGCTAAATCTTTTCTTTTTCTTTCTTAAATCCCCTGAATAAACAGAAGGTCAGTTTAGTGCTGCCCTAATTATTTATGATTTCTGTAAAACCTCTGAGGCACAGATTGGAACGATTTGTAGTTGTTTTCAAAATACTTCTTAGTACATTAAAAAGGGCAGTTTTAGCTGCCCTTTGCTCAAAGCCTCTTATTTCAACCATTCTAGGCAATCCTTTTTACCACTTTTCAGGGTGTGCTTTTGTCACCAGTTCCAGAGGTAAGGGATTCTTCCAAGCTTTACGACTCAACCTACGTTGAAGACTGTACTTTCCAGCAACTTGGGACGTACATTCATGCTCTGAGAGATCCTGTCCACAACAGAGTAACTTTGGTAGGTATCCTGGAATTTGAGTTAATGCTTTGTTAGCAAAGCAAGGGTCAGGTTTCCTTCTGCTGCATAGTGAGACACTGCTAACATCTCCCAGTCAATGGCAAAATACCACACTACATTTTTCTCTCTGTAGAATACTCTAGAAGTGACATAATTAGATTCCCTGTAGTGATACAGCTCAAAGTCCATTTTGAGGGTTCCATGGAGCTGGCACTGGAGGTTGTAAATTTTTAGTGTAGCAAATAGAATTAGGAATATGCTAAATACGTAAATGATACATAAGAGATACTGAGTTCTGAGGTGGTAGAAAAGGATCCTGGGTTTACTTTATCCTATCATAATTTGTTTCTTACTTTTTAATTATTATTTTTTTTTTCAGGAACTCAGCAATAATACAATGCTCCGAATTACAATTCCTGAAATGGCCACTTCAGAACTAGGTATGATCCAGAATCCAGTGCATGAAATAAGTTCATTTCTGATAGTTCATTTTTAAAGTAGTTTATGCACAGCTCAGACTGTAATGATTTGGTACCACATAGTCCAAGCTCTGTTAATTTAAACCTTCTAGAGCTGCTACCATTTATTTAGGTGTGCTATATTGATTTCAGTGCTTCATCTGCTTTTAGAACTTCCTTTGTTCTTCAGATTTGTTTGCTGTCTATAATTGTGCACATTCTTGCTTGAGGAAGGGCTGAGATGCTAGTTCAGACACAAGCTCATTTCAGCAAGGAGCAAAAAGGGGTTTTTTTCCCTTTGGTGGTGAATTAGAGAGGCTGTGCTTAACCTGAACTAAAAGAATAGTCATTGGAGGCTGTGTCACCTGGCTTTTACTGAAAGACTTGCCAGACAGATAAAAGTAGGTCCAGTAAAAAGACCTGTAGAGAGTTATGGCATGGATTGGAAGTAATACCAGGAGGTAAGATGGAAAATACTCTTTTTTAAATTCTTTTTTTAACAGTAAAAAGATGCCTGCAAGGGATCAAAGCTATCCTGCCCAAGGAGATTGCAGTACAGATGCTTATCAAGTGGTACAATGCTTACAATGCTCCAGGAGGACCAAGCTATCACTCTGAGTGGAAATTGTTTGTAACATGTCTCATGAATATGATGGGTTACAATACGGAGAGACTCTCCTGGACACATAATGTAAGCTCATGTGTTTGTTTTCTGATCTGATGTTAGCACTGCTGATAATTCTTCAAAATTATTAGAGAGATACTGAGTTCTCTCAGAAATAGATTGTGCCTTGTCTTAAATAACAAGATGCCATTGAGCCCATTCTATACTGGTAAATTCCAGATATACATTTTATCCTGTGTTTATTATGAAAAATATTTATCAGCTACTTACCACCTTGGTCAAATAAAAATGCATTCTGAAGATTTTACTCTGTTTCTTGATGAACATTGTATTGAATGAATATTTGTATATGTGTATATATTATAAGTAAGCAAAGAAAAAATAATGTCATGAGATGAATGCTTAGTTGGAATTTAGATGTTAAAATGGGTGATTCATATGTGCCAACCATGGGAGTTTCAACAGTGAGTTACTTTGGACATTTTCTTTCCTGCAGCTTGATTTTGAAGGGTCACTGTCACCAGTTATTGCTCCGAAGAAGGCTAGGCCATCAGAAACAGGGTCAGATGAAGTAAGAAGTTGGTTTTTTTTAACAAAGTACAGCCTTGGTGGTGTGTTGGTTGGTTTGGTTGGTTTTGGTGTTTTGTTTGGGTTTTTTTTTTAAAGCAGACTAGAGAAAACACTCTCTTGAGTATTGCATTTCTTGTTTGGTCTAGGACTGGGAATACCTCTTGAGCTCTGATTACCATCGGAATTTTGAGTCTCATCCTGTTGCCAAAGCTTTGCGCTTGGACCCTCTGGAAGTTTTGTCTCCAAAGGATGACTTTTCACAGAGTCTTAGTTTGGATTCCTCAACCTTACTTTTCACCCACATTCCTGCCATTTTCTTTGTTCTTCATCTCATCTACGAGGAGCTCAAACTGAACAGTCTCATGGGAGAAGGAATTCGTTCACTTGTTGTTCTTCTGGTCCAGCTGGCCAGGTAGGCCTATGGCAAATGGCAGATATTGTATATCATGCAGTGCCTCTTGATCGTGGGTGTGTATTTTTCTTTTTATGGGAAATTTGGTGATTGCCCAAAGTCAAGCAGGCTTTACATGTATTTGAAGAAATGAATGAATATCTAAAAACTTACTTTGCTTAAAGATCTTGTCTGAAGCAAATGTCTTAGATGGTTTAAAAGGCCCAGTAACATCTCCCTGAGCTACATTTGCTGTTTCTATCAAATTTCTACCAAATCTCTTTCATTCTAGGGACTTAAAACTTGAAGCTTATATAGATTATTACTACAGAGACTATCCAGCTCTTGTCAAAAACTCCCGACAGACTTGCACAATCGATCAAGGTGAGTTACAGGCTTTGCAAAGCTGGATGTTCAGTAATAATCACATGCAAATTATCTCTAATACTATGATGTTGGTAACCATTCCCTTTAAAGCTGGTCAGTCCTTAACCCCAGTATGCAAAACTGTGCTGATGGTGCAAAGGTTACCTTGTTCCTTTGCTTTATATAGTCTCCTGAGGCAACTGGAGCAAAATCAGCCTAATATAGGCAGGAGTGCCTCATTGGACACTCCTCAGAATGAGGACTTGGGAGGGAATGGTTTCCTCTTGGCAAAGTTCCTTCTCAGGCTGTCTGAGAAATCTTAGCAGCCAGCTTGGGAAAGCTGTTCAGGAGATGTGCCTCTCTAGGGGAAAGTATCTTTAGCCTGTCAGGCTCTCAAGTGCATAGTTTATAAAAAAGCAAATCAGAGCTAAAACCAGAAATCTTGAAGTTAAAATGAGGTCATATATTGTCTGTGCACCTATTTAGGGTCATACCAGCTGAAATTTTCTAGTCGTGTAGGAAAAACTGTTTCTTCTGACCAAAAAGAATAATCTTAAGCATTGTTCAGGCTTTGCTGCTCCTGTCTGTGGACAGGGAATGCAGAGAACTTGTAGTTCTGTTGTCCCCCCACTTCAGCAATTTGTCACTGTTGAATTACAAGCCTGCTCCAGTGAGGTTTTTGAGAATTACTTAACTCTTCTTCACTGTGGGCTGAGATATTCTTTGTTGGTGAAAGACAGGACAGTGTCTCAAGTTTTCATGCCTGTCTATATACCTCCATCTACCAGGAGGGAGAGATGATCTCTAATTAATTTTCTTGTGAAACAACAAAAATTGTTTGGGGGATAGTGGGGAGCTATTGTGCATTTGCCCTGACCTATGTGTTGTTGCTGTTGATGTGATTAAGTCCAAACAGGTTTCATGCACTACCCCTCATTTTTTTCTACTGAGCCTCCAAGTATATTTCAGTGGCTGAGTTCCTGCCTGAAGGGAAAAGGAATGCAGCCTTATCCTTACTTACCAGAAATCTGTGAAAGGAGCAAACTGGTAGTACTGGTACGTACTTTTATCAAAAGGATATGTTCTGTTTTGTCAGCACAGCAGCCAGGGCTTGCCCAGCTGCTTAATATCCTTCACTGGAGTGAAGCATCTCCAGTGAGAGTTTAATCACAGTGGGGTCATGCTTGGAGGGTGCTTAAGCCTGTGATAAATCACTCTACTGTTGCCATACAGTTTGGAGACTGCAGCGCATCTGATTGTTGCTCTTCTGTACTGAGCAGAACACTTGTCTGCATTAAATCCTCTTGAGTATCCCTGTGCAGTGTCAGCCTCTCCACAGGGAGAGTAATATATGTTTAACAGAGAGGAAATTCCCCTAAGTCCCCTTTTTTATTACTTCAACGTTACTGAAGGGTGTGGATGGGTTTTAGCAGGTGAGAGGAGGTATCTGAGGTTGGGAAGGGAGCTTGTGAGTAGCCTGTGCTTCATTGCCTGTGGGTTTTTTTTGTGGTTTGCAGTCGTGTCATGTGCATAGTAATAATGTAACTCAAATGTATTTTGTGAGTGAGAATTTCCCAGCTTTCTTCTTGGTCATGTACCAACATAAGTATCTAGTCACATGAGTGGTTATAAGCGCTGATATTATCTTCTGGTCAGCTCCCCTCAGTTATTCACAAAGCAATTACGGAGAAAACCAGTATGGGGTTTAGAGCAGAGGTGGTGAGCCTGAGGGTGCTGATGCATTCCCTTCATATTTGTCCTTGCACTTAGGTTCTGCAGAGCTGTAGCCTTTCTCTTGGGCTATCACCTGTGTCTGTCCAGCCAGCTTTGTCTGTCCTGCTACCTGTGTGATTTGCCACATGTGGAGGTCAGAGTTGTCATGTCGGCTGCACTGCTTGCTGGAAGATATTAATGACTTTTCACTCAGAGCCTTCAAAAAGTAGCCGGTATTCAAGATATGAAGGAAAGAGTAAAAAAAATCTACATCTGTAGAGGATCTGTGTGTTTTGCAAGGGAAATTCAATGAAATGTGAGAGACATGGGAAAGATGACTAGGAATGCATTGTGTTTAGAAGACATTTTTACTTTTGAAAAAATTATTAGGGAAAACAGTAAATTGTTTCAGGATGTATTTTTTCCAAACTTCAAGATAGAAATTCAAAGCATAAAAGTTTGTTCCTTGCTTCAGCTGTTTCAATCTCCTTTTACTATCAGTGTTTTCACTCTGAGTTGCTATTTTCTGCCTGTTTCAATAGGCAATTAGCCGCACACTAAGTGACTTTGTCTTACGATATGTCTCTCTTACCCAGAGCATGGCTCTTTACATACTTGGTGATGAGAGTGCTGTATCTAATGAAGCCTCCCATTATTTGTTCAAGATTACATCAGGTAATGATGCTTTGATGCCATCATGGTATCTCCTCATGGCTTGGTTTGTGCTGTCCTTTTGCTCACAGAACATGGAAGTGAAGTAATGTGGCCTTATCTTTCCTAGGGCAACGGAAACCGCAAATAGAACAGGAAAGCAATCGGTATGGGGTTGGTTTGTTTAGTATTATTTTAAACTCTTGAGTTTTTGATTTTGACTTTTGGATTTACTTTGTTGGCTTCTCCTTTGTTTTACAGATGCAGTTTCAGACACAGCACATCTGTTTCCAGCCTGGCTGAAAAGTTAGTTATTTGGATGACTACTGTTGGTAAGAGCTGCTTTTATCATGGAGCAAAACAGCAACAATCATAAGTAATAATCTTGTGCTTACATAAGATGAAATATACATATCTAGTTAGGTTTTTTTGCTTGTTAATTTTCAGGTTTCACCTTAAGAGATCTGGAGTCTCTCCCCTTTGGCGTGGCTCTCCCTATTAGAGATGCAATCTATTACTGCCGGGAGCAGCCTGCCTCAGACTGGCCAGAAGCAGTTTGTCTCTTGATTGGGCGCCAGGATCTGTCCAAACAGGCATGTGAAGGGAGCCTGCAAAAGGGTAAATCTGTGAGTATGGCCGTAAATGGATTTCCCATCGGGCAGACTGTTTTGTTCAGAAACTTCCCTGATGCTTATGGCATCAGAAGGTGCAGAATTCATGATTGAGGATAACACAGGGTTTACACACTCGTAAAGGTTTCAGTCTAAAAACCAGCATCCAGCACATAGCTTTGGAAACTGTCAATAAAGCAGATTTTAAACTTAATTGAGACATGGTGATTAGATTTTTTTTCCTATAGGGATATTTGATGGCCTCCAAGTCCTCCTCCTCTCCAGAATATCTGTGTCTTTGAGAGGTTTTGTTGCTCTGTTCAGAGACTGCTATCAAAACAGCAGCAGCACAGGGAAGCGGGTGTTTGTTGCTATGGCTCCTTCTTGGGTTGGTGTGGCTGGCACCTCCCTCTCCTCTGGAAAACTTGCTTTCCAAAATACACTTCTGGTATTTTTTCTCAAAACAGCTTTAGTTATTTGCTATCTCAAGTACATCTTAGTCAAGATCCTTTTTGCTGGTTTAGCTGTAGAAGTAATATTAATTATTGCAGTTTATATAACAGAGGCTTCATGGCAAACTATGTATCACAAAAGTTAATTAATTTAGCAGAAAAGTAAACCAACTACTTGTTCAAATCCCATGTGCCACCACTCATTAAAAAAATCCATTTTCTGCTGGTGAGGTTTTGCCCAACCATAACAGTACTGAATCTTAAAATTATGATAAATGTGATTTTTATCACTTTTATTCGAGGCATTGTTACAAAGTATGTTACCTGAAAAAGATAGTGATCTTCAAACACCAAATTGTTTGTCATTTCTCAGGAGGGCTGGGTGGAGTTTCCTGTTTCAAAACGGATGCTGGCTGTATGGGTGGTGCAGTTCTGTATTGAGATTTAGTGCATGTTTATCAGAAGAAATAGGTTTTTCATTCCAGCTGTTCGTTTACTGTTGTAATGTGTTACCAGTGAGCCTTAGGAAGACCCTGTGTTCAGTCTAAATTGTGCTTGCTGAAATTCTGAGGTATAAAACAGGAAAAATGACTGGTTTAGAGAGAGGTGTGGGGGTTTTTGTTCCTGGATTTATCACATCAATATTTGTCATAATTTACCTTGTTATTTTTCAAATGAATAATCTGTGAAAGATGGGAAGGAGAGAGAGGAATATGTTGGCCCACTGTACATTCAGTGTCCAGTTTATTTTGTCAGGCCATAACAAAACTGTATCCTGCAAGAAAGAAAGCTTTGGTAGTTTTCTGATTGCATAGCTCCCATGTGGAAGTTCAAAATCCTTTGGCGAAACCTGGGTTGTCTGATGGCAACAAATATTTAGAATTTACTGCCATGTGGACTGTTTATTTTAATAGGTAGCTTGGTTTTTCCAAGGTTATTCTGAGGGGGAATCCAAATTACAGCTCTGATTGGAAGAACATCAATGATCGTATAAATAATGTGGGTTTGTGAACAGAATCTGCAGAACAGCAGTGCTGATTGGCTGGAGGGTCACTTTTATAATCAGGGGGCTGTGTCTCTGCCTTTTAGAGCTTAACCTTCTTTATTATATACATCAGAAATGCTCATCTAGGTGCCTGTTTTTCGCTGCTGAGCTTGAAGGAAGAAAAGGAAAAACATTTGTTTTCATAGCTGTCATTGTTCACAGTGTAGGCAGGGAGGGGAAAGCCCTTTCCTACTACTGCTCTGACACAAAGAGTTTTGAAAGATTACTATTATATGTCACCTCTATGAGCTTCTCAGTCCTTGCTCAGCAGCCTTCTTTGACATATTTTTGAGGTGTCATCCCCTCTTCTTTCAATATTTCTCAGATGTGCAAAAATAATTTATCATGGTGTTCAGGAGCAGCAGTCTGTTCTATTTACAAATGCATCTTGGCTCAGGGAACTGTGCTGAGCACGTCCAGGTTTCAGTGCTGCAATTTACTGGCTTTCTGACCATAATCAGCTACCAGAAATGCCTTCTTTCTCTCCTCTTTGCAGTCTGTGGGCCCAGTGCTGTCTTCTGATATTCCCTCTGGAACTGAATTGGAAGAGGATGAGGATGGCATGAACGACATGAACGAGGAGGTGATGTCGCTGATATGGAGCGAGGATCTGAGGGTGCAGGAAGTGCGCCGGCTCCTGCAGAGTGCCCTCCCCGTCCGTGTCAATGTAGTGCAGATGCCAGAAGCTAGTGACCATGAATACATAGAGGAGAAAGAAAACCGGTAAAAACCATCTCCATTTCTGGCATTTTGTTAGTGTTTCACTTGAGTGAAAAATTGTTTGAATCTTTTTGGTGTCTGGTTAATTATGGCTAACCAAATGGTGCAAGTATATTTTGAATCTGAACTGAACATTAAAGTTGGCTGACCTGAGTGAAGAACGTATGGGAGAGGGTTGGATTTCATAACCCAAATCCTTGAAGTTGGGTGTACATCAAAACTTTGCACTATTTGAGTTGGAGGGCTCTCTAGTTTGGAGTAGCTTACGGGAAACAATCTTAGTTTGAACCCCAAACAGCTTGTGGAGATCAATTATTTTAAAGCAGATTGTACCATTTTCTTTATACCTAAAAAGTATGAAATAAAAGCATGACCTACTTTGTAGAGGAAATGCCTCTGTGGAGAACAAAGTATTGTCCATCTCCTGCCTTAAAACTGGAGAGCCCTTTGTTCAGGGCTGATCTTAGGCCTAAGCAAGGCTTGGGTCAGTGGACCTAATGAATTATATGGAAAGAAAATTCCCCTTCCCTCTCTTGAAACCTTCTATTGGAGCCATGCTGTGCCCAGTGGCCTCACAGTTGTCCCTGTCCTCCCTCTTTATTAACTTATTTTGGAGGGTCTTAAAAGTACCTTATTTAAAATAACAAAATTTTAAAAAAAGTTCAGATCATTAACAATGATTCAAAACACTCTACAGAAGTAGGAAGCTGAAGGAGTGCACCAAGTTATTGTGTGACCTAACAAGCTGAGTAATCTAACAAGTCTAGAAAGTGTTTCCAGAGTAAATTGTAAAGAACTGTGGTCAGCATTCTTGGAAGCATTTCATTAAATCTGTACCCCAGTTATTACTAGATGTGATCACAAGTCATACAAGGATCCTGTATGGCAAGCAGCTTTGGTTTGCTTTCTCCTGTCACCTTGTTTCTGATAAGGCTGCTCAATTGTCCTTAGCACAGACTTGTTTAAGGGAAAATAGAATGGATTTGTTTGACTTTTAAGGGAAAAACTGAGAAAAGTTTTGGTGTCGTGTCACTTAAGGTATATCTTTGAGACTAATCTTGTAAGGACCAAAATTTTAGTTTAAAAAGTTTGGCCTGTTGAAAAAAAAATGGAAAGACACCATGCCATCTTGTAGTCAGGGGGGAAAATTATCTGTCCAGCATCTGTAGTTTTGTTTTATATCATGTATGGGGGGGAAAAAAAAAAGTATTAAGTAACTGGCTTGTTTTGCTTTCACCTCCCCATAGGCTGTTACAGCTCTGCCAGCGAACCATGGCACTTCCTGTTGGACGAGGAATGTTCACTTTGTTCTCCTACCATCCCGTTCCAACTGAACAATTGCCCATCCCTAAGCTGAACCTAACTGGTACGTTGGTCAGTTTCCTTCCAAAGAAATTTGGTGCTTAACAGAATATCAGGGATTTTCTTTCAGTTGTTAATCCCATTTCTTTCGGAACCTCTTGTGCTCGCTTTGGCAGCATATATACTAAAATCGGAATGATACAGAGAAGGTGACAGTGGCCCCTGCACAAGGATGATGCACAAATTTATGAAGCTTTTTTTTTTTTTTTTCTGTAGTGTATCCAGAGAAGGGCAATGAAGCTGGTGAAAGGTCTAGAGCACAAGTCTTGTGAGGAGTGTCTGAGGGACTGTGGGGTTGTCAGGAGACCTTTTCACTCTCCACAACTCCCTGACAGGAGGCTGGAGCTAGGTGAGGTTGGTCTCGTCTCCCAAGGAACAAGTGATAGGACAAGAGAAAACAGCATTGGGGAGGTTTAGGTTGGACCTGAGGAACAATTTGTTCCCCAAAAGGGCTGTCAAGGCCTGGCCCAGACTGCCCAGGGCAATGGTGGAGTCCCCATCCCTGGAGGGGTTTCAAAGCCATGGAGATGATGTGTTGAGAGACTTGGTTTAGTGGTGCCCTGGCAGCACTGTGGTAACAGCTGGACTGGATGACCTTCAAGGTCTTTTCCAACCTAATGGTTCAATGGTTCTGTGTCTGAGAACAGAAGTGTTGCCTACCAGATTGATTCACTCTATGCCCTGTGTGAAATTGAGAGCAGTTTCTGAAGTGCTTTGGATTCACTTAATCACATGTAATGATTCTGTCACCTGCAGGCCGTGCTCCTCCAAGGAACACCACAGTAGATCTGAACAGTGGGAACATTGATGTGCCTCCTAACATGGCTTGCTGGGCCAGCTTTCACAATGGGGTGGCTGCTGGCCTGAAGATAGCTCCTGCTTCACAGATAGACTCTGCTTGGATTGTCTATAACAAACCCAAAATTGCTGAGCTAGCAAATGAATATGCAGGCTTCCTGATGGCTCTGGGTCTCAACGGGCATCTCACAAAACTTGCCACACTCAATATCCATGACTACTTAACCAAGGTGAGGCCTTTGCTATGGGCAACAGACAAAAATACCTGTAGGGCTTGAGTTCTGTCAACAGAACAAGAAAGAAAAGTCAGCAGATTTCTTTGAAACCCTGAACTAACTGGCAGTTTCCTGGTGTTGGAGAATATTGGGAGTTGCTTTGTTTATGTGTGCAGCTCAGGACTTTTAAATGGAAATAAAGATGCTCAGTAGTTTTACCACTTCATCTCTCCATGTTGTGCATAGAACAGCTCATTGGATTAGGGGAATGCTTTGCATTGCCTCTGCTCAATTTCTGTCAAAATGTTCCTGATAAACATTGTATTTAGCCATTTAGAGACGGGGACTCAAGAATGTATGGACTTTATATTAAAAATCTGAAAATCACATGTACTCTTGAACTTTCACCTTCAATTTTAAGAAGTCATGAATACATAATTACTTTCAAATTTAAACACCAGGAAATGATACATGAGCTTGAGGGGAGGGATTGATAAAGAGCTACCAAGAAGATACGTAAGAACCTTTTAAAGCAAAAACTTCAAGTATTTATTTTTAGAACAATGCAAGTGATATGGCTTATATGTTTTGGGGAAAACTAAACATTTACATTATAACAACCATTAGTATTTCCTTGTGTGAGAATTTCTGTGGGGATTGAAGTCTGCCTCTGCAGTAAGATTATATGTTTGGGCAATACCTTCACACCCATAACATAAAATGAATACTTACATTTTCATGATGTGTTCCCTTTCCATTTGTTCCCTTTCTCAGGGTCATGAGATGACAAGTATCGGACTGTTGCTTGGCGTGTCTGCTGCCAAGCTGGGCACAATGGATATGGCCATTACGCGCCTTCTGAGCATTCACATCCCTGCCCTCCTGCCACCAACTTCAACAGAGCTGGATGTCCCCCACAATGTGCAGGTGGCTGCTGTCATAGGAATTGGACTTGTCTATCAGGGCACCGCTCACAGGCACACGGCCGAGGTTCTGCTGGCTGAAATAGGTACATTCCAGTGCTGGAAAGATGGGATCTGGGCTGGGAGAGTCACAATGTGTGAGCAGTTTGCACAGCGCATCAGGGAGCTGAGAATTTTAACATTGCTTATAACTGTGCTTCTCTCACCACAGTGTTCACCTCTCATTACCCAAACCTCATTTTCTTTTTTCAAAGGAACAAAAGTTACTGTGAACTGTATTTGCCCAGGTGGCTGAGGAGGCCACCAGCATCCTGTCTTGTATCAGCACACCAGGGTGGCCAGCAGGACTGGGGCAGGGATCATCCCCCAGGACTGGAAACTGAGGAGGCCATCCCTAAAATCCTGAGTTCAGTTTTGGGTCCCTCACCACAAGAAGGATATTGAGGGGCTAAGCATGAGCAGAGAAGGACAGTTAAGCTGGCTAAGGGTCTAGAGCCTGTCTTGTGAGGAGTGGCTGAGGCACCTGGGTTTATTCAGCTTGGAGAAGGAGGTTCAGGGGAAGCCTTACTCTTGAGAACTCCTTGATAGGAGACTGGAGCCAGGTGGGGTTGTTCTCCCAAGGAACAAGCAACAGGACAAGAGGAAACGTCCCCTACTTGCACAAGGGGACTTTTAGGATGGACTTAAGGAACGGTATCTCCACTGATAACTTTAATTACTTTCTTGAGAAGGGACTGATTTTTTTTTTTTCCCTTATTTCATTAGGAATGTAATGCTTAATTAAACAATGTTTACTTAGCTGGAATGTATAAGGTGATTTGCAGTGCTGTTTTCGGCAGGTCGACCTCCTGGCCCCGAAATGGAGTACTGCACAGACAGAGAGTCCTACTCCCTGGCATCTGGGCTGGCACTGGGCATGGTGTGCCTTGGGGTAAGTGTCTTTTAATTTCAAACAAAATTAGTAGAAGAACTGTTATACAGGAAGGTACTTCTATGTGTATTTTTTCTCCTCCTCCTTCCTTAGCATGGCAGTAATTTGATTGGCATGTCAGACCTCAATGTTCCTGAGCAACTTTACCAGTACATGGTTGGAGGTCACAGGCGGTTCCAAGCAGGAATGCACAGAGAGAAGCACAAGTCTCCTAGTTACCAAATCAAGGTGTGTGTTGATGGTTTATTTTGCCTCGTTTAAGCTGAAAATAGCAATAACTCAAAGTCTGAGAGGTCTGTGTCTCCATGGCTTTGAACATACATACACATCACTACAGGTGGCTGTCTTTCCAGCCAACTGTCTGAAAGACTGCTTTGTGTTTTCACAGGAGGGAGACACCATCAACGTGGATGTTACTTGTCCAGGTGCTACTCTTGCACTTGCTATGATATACTTAAAGACTAATAACAGGTACTAACCTTGAAATTGTTGAAGTAACAAGTGATAGGACAAGAGGAAATTACTTCATATTGTGCCAGGGGAGGTTTAGGTTGGACCTGAGGAACAGTTTCTTCCCTGCAAGGACTGTACAGATCTGGCCCAGGCTGCCCAGGGAATAGGTGAAGTCCCCGTTTCTGGAGGTGTTTCAAAGCCATGGAGATGTGGTGCTGAGTGGTTTAGTGGTGATTCACAATTCTGTGACTCTATCACTCGATCAGATATTTTGCATTAATTTGTGATACCAGTTCAAACTTCCATAGTGTTGGCTTTGCTTAGTGTGGCTTACTTAATTTTATGTGGTGCTGCAATACCATCTGGAAGCCTTCTTCCTTTCCTGTGCTCTGCAGATCCATTGCTGATTGGCTTCAAGCACCAGATACCATGTATTTGCTGGACTTTGTAAAACCAGAGTTCCTTTTGTTGAGGGTAAGATTTTCTTTTGTCTCGCATTTCCATGTAGTTCATATTAAAAAAAATGACCATTCATATTTGTGTTGGTTTTTTCTTTCTCCTTATGTTTTAGCTTTCTCACTTTCTTTTTTTATTTTTAGACCTTGGCTCGATGCCTGATCCTGTGGGATGACATCTTGCCCAATTCCAAGTGGGTTAATAGCAATGTGCCTCAAGTAGGTATTTACACTTCAGATGCTTACTTACCAGTTTTATACCTCACTGGATCATTCTGCATGTCAACAGTTCCATAGTTTCATGAGTTGCACAAGAAAATGTATGTTAATCGTGTTCAGATTCCTGGATTGTTAATGGGAGCACTGGGAACTCCCATATCATCACACTAGAGAGGAGGGAGGCCACTGCTCAAGGTATAAAATGATGCCCATAAAGGGATTCAGCTTTCGTCTACACTGCCCTAGCAAGAAGCCAAGTGGAAAACTGCTTCAAGGAGGCTTCAATTGAGCATTAGGTTTAACTTCAATAATTATCTAGCAGAAATACATGATGCTGATGGTCCCTGTAGCCTCTTGAGGTTATATCCTATGCTGTTTTCTCTCCTATTTGGGACCATACATTACTGGCTTCTGACACAGTCTTTGCCATTGTTAATTTATCAGTTCTCCCTGCATTGATTTTTCTATTGCTTTTTGTAGATCATCAGGGAGAACAGTATATCTCTTCATGCAACTGAGCTACCTTCATCTGAAGACCTGAGCTTAGAAACACTGGCGTAAGTAACATGCAAGAAATTCTTCTGCTGAAAAAATGCAGCTGAACTCTTAGAGATCTTGGCATGCAAAAAAAAAATCTCTCCCTTCAGATTCAGGATATTTTCAGTAAAGGATAATTCTTTCTTTTCCATTTTCCCTTTTTTTTTTTTTTTTTATTAATTTTAAATTATGAAGGAGTTTGTGATGCATATTCAGATGAGGGAAAGAGAAACATTTAGTAATTTACTTTTTATGTTAATTATTAGGCAGGCTCATGTCTACATCATTGCTGGTGCCTGTTTGTCACTGGGATTTCGATTTGCTGGTTCGGAAAACCTGGCAGCATTTAACTGCTTGGTAAGAGTGGTTTATTTTTCCCTTGAGCTTCCATTGAGCTGTAACTTATTTTTGTTTCTATATTTATTATGCTTTTATTTATTTTCTTTCCAGTACAAATATGCAACAGATTTCCTGAAGTGTTTGTCAGCACCAACAGCTTCAATAGTAAGTTCTTTCTAGTTTTCCTTTCCATGAAAAGTAGGCTTTGTTGGGTAATGTACTTCAGTAACTCTCACCAAAACCCTAATGGAAACAAACCCATCCCTTTTACAGACTATTTATAGAATGTGGCACGGCTCTGAATCATTTTTGTGCAGGACTTGCTGGTTCTCTGCTCTCTCTCTCTGTGGAATATGATTTTCAAATTCTGGGGTAGAAAGCAGCGTATTAGACCAATTAGAAGCATGCGTTTGGCCACAGAAGTGTAATAAATGCCTTCATTCTTCTACTTAAAGACAGGTCATTATAATCTTGAAACATGTTTGAGCGTCTTGCTGCTGTCTCTTGCCATGGTGATGGCTGGCTCTGGAAACCTGAAAGTCCTTCAGCTTTGCCGTTTCATGCACAAGAAGACAGGTGGAGAGATGAACTATGGCTTCCACCTGGCTCACCACATGGCTTTGGGGCTTCTCTTCCTGGGAGGAGGAAGGTAACTTGCCATTTCCAAAGGCATTTTTTCTTTCTTAGATTCATAGATATTAGGGGTTGGAAGGGACCTAGAAAAATCTAGTCCAACCCCCCTGCCACAGCAGGATCACCTAGACCAAGTCACCCAGGAACAGATCCAGGCGGGTCTTAAG
>JANHGL010019873.1:5314-21323 GCA_024611195.1 Ceyx melanurus
TCTACCCTGGTAACAGAAAGTTGTTGCCCAAGGCTTTCATTTCACAGGCTTTGTATTACAGGAGGACCAAAGCAGGGTTTGCAGTCTTTTCCAGACAGCATTTTACAAAAGCATACAGATTGAAAACTGCAAATCTGAGATCTGCAGTGCCATAACATTCTGAAACTGTTCTCACAAGTTTTGATACTGCACCTTATGTGCCACGAGGGTAATTTTAACCTGGCTCTCAAGTTACCTCCCTCCTTTCCCTTTTCTCTCTTCTCCTCCCTCTTCCTTAGTCATCTGTGTGAACACAGTTGCTCTCCTGAGTGACTGGAGCTGGGAAGGAGTTCTAAAACCAGTCCCTTTCAGAGGGACTTTAGCTGCCAGTGCTATAGCTTGTGTGAAAACAGTGCTGCAAGTGTGGAAACAAATTATCAGGGTTGGATCACTGAAATGAAGGCTCTGTGGAGTATGATGAAGAACGTATCTTTTTTTTTTTCCCCCTCTCTTCTTTCCCCCCTGGTGATCCCCTGTTAACAGAATCTTCTATAATTACATGCTGGTAGATCAGTGTAAGTATTCACAGGACCAGAAAAGCAAAGTGCTAATGGAAGAACTGAATGTTTGAGTTCTTGAAGTGAATCAAATATTCATGTGCAATGCTTTAAACTTGTCTGGGAGTAGCATGTCTAGAATTCATACTGTGTTAAGATATTTTCACCATCTAGGATACAAAATGCCAAGAATCTCAACTGGTGGTGTTGAGATTTGAAATGGTACTGGAGGAAAGTAAAAACCAGCACTTTGCAGACAGCTCCACCCTTTTTGATGCTTGCTTTCAAGTTATGGCACCTTTCTGGTTTCCCTGGAAGGAGAAGGGATTGTGAAAGCACCCCTGTAAATTTTACAAGTAGTGTCTGGAGTCTTCTTCAGCTAGGAAAGTTGTCTGCAAGATTTACTGCAATGACTGGAGGATTGATGGTAGATGATGCAAGATTAATATTAGAAATCTTATAATTTTAGACTTATAGAGCAACTGAAGCTGTCATTGAAAAATAAAGAAGCAATAATTCAACACCTTCAAGAGGAAAAGTCTCAGAGTGGATCTTGTGATGGGAACTTACCAGCAGAAAAAGTCAGAGAACTTAGCATTGCTTTGAGGCATGAAAAAGACAGTGAGCTAGAGGTGAGGAAACTGAACAGTTACATTATAAATCTCCTGTGGTGTAGGTTTGTAAATGTTTTGTGTGTGACAGTGTGTGGATGACATAAGCCAATTCTTCTCCACAGTTATTCCCTCCCTTCCTTCTCCATTTCCTTAACATTCATTGGTTAGATTGTGGTTTTGTGGTCAATATTCACCCTTGTTATCCATACTGACAATTTATTCATTGGGAGTTCATATTTCCAATTGACTTTATGCCTGTATTCTATATACTGTGCAATTGCCTTACAGAAGTACATATAAAAATTGTTCAATATTAATAGGTCCCTCAACAGATGACATAAGTACTATAGAAGTTTATTTCTGGGTAGCAGCTTTACTGTTATAATCTGGAAGAAAAGGTGGGCATAAAAGAACCTCATGGAAGTCCAGCCTTTAGCTTACAGAAGGTGCTAAGAGTCAGGATTTTATTTCACTTGGCTCTGAAACAGGAAGACAGAGCTGAAAGGTGAAAAGTAGAAACATGTCTTAAGCCTTGTCTTTTTTTTTCCTATTCAAAAAAGAAACTGAAGGTGTCAGAATTAAGAAAGTAATTATGGAGGCTGTCATGCTTGTGAGACAGTTTCTTCTCTTGTTTTGGAACTTAGAGTGTGTAGGTACTGATCAATATTATGTCAAGGATAGGCAAGAGAACCTTCTATGATTGGACTGATACATAGAATTAAAAGTTTTCAGTTCCGGGTGGTCTTGCAATTAAATTGTGTGTCAGAAAAAACCACCATGGTTTCACAAGAACAGTTGCATATCAAGGTGAAAACAGGGTCATCTGGAATCATTTCATAGGAGGGGGCAGAATCTGTGATCATTTTGGAGTGCAGTGTTGGAGAAGAAAGTGTGATGACAACCTTTGCACAGCTCTCTGTTTTTATATATGATTACTTAAAAAAAATCTGTAACCTTCCCAAGGAAAAGTGCTAATTAAAATCTCCTGTGATAAAAGCATCTTGCTGACATAGATAAATGTCACATAAAAATGCATTTTTATTAACTTGGCAGGTACAGTTGTCTTGTCTCATGGAAGAAAATGTTGTGTAGCTGTTCTTGTTGTGTGGGTTGTTTGGGTTTTTTTTTTCCCCTTCTTAATTTGTACAGGCTCATGCTGTGCCCAGATAGACTTGTAGACTTCTAAGAAGCAACTAATTCAATATATTCCTGCCAAAAGGCATCTACTAAGTTGTCAGGTCCCCTCTGCCCAAGGTTTTTAAGCTCATTTTCCTTCATTTTAATGCTTAATGAGATACATTTTTGTTTAGAATGAATTTACCTGACCATAACAACTGTTTGATTCTTCTAGGCTATTAGAATGGAGCTTAAACATCAGAGAAGTTCCTTTGAAAAAAGAATCCAGGTAAGTTCTAGTTTAATTTCAGTTTCCTCACCCACTTACAGTGCATGTTGTGTTCTCTTCTGTTACACATTCATAGGTGCAGAGAGGCTGTGACTCAAAAGGCAGCAAAGCAAGTCCACTGGTAAATGATCTTTCCTGTTAGATGACAGGAAGGCTCACCTTGGTTTTGAGGCAATTTTCAGTACAGCTGATAGCACACTCATCAAACATTGAAGCTGATACTCATGGCCAACCCATGAGATTAGGCTTCTTATGCTATATTCCAGGCACATCTTTAAGAAGATGACTTGCATTTGGGGACTATATTTTATCTTAGTAATCTGAGTAATAAGATACAAGAACTCTGAGAGTATGTACTTATTAATGTGCAGCTACAGTATCTCTTAGTGGGAAGTTAATGCAACTTTCACATAATCTAATTTAGTTACTTCAAGAAGAGCTACAAGAGAGAGAAAATGAGCTTGCAGTTGAAAAGAAGAATGGCTTGAAAAGGGATAAAACCATTCAAGGGCTAACTGTTGCACTAAAGGCAAAGGAAAAAGAGGTATGATGGTTATGATGTTGCTGGAAATACAGTTGGGAGGGGACTGTGTGTGTGGCAGGGGTTGGCTGGTCTCACTCTGGCCATTAAGAGACTTAGTGCATCCTTAGCCACTGCTGTTGTACCTGCAGCACTTCTGCTTATCTGGGCTTTGGGTCTTAGACTTGAGGAGAGATGAAAAAGTTCCTTAACTGATACTTTCTCCCTTAAGAACTTTGAGGAAAAATGTTTTCAGTTGCACACTGATTTTATCATCTCTGAGCACCACTCAAAGTATTTTATGTTGTTAAGTGGAGCTGTCATAAAGACAGATAAAATAGGAGAGGTCAACAACAGATGAAATTCAGATGATGTGGAAGAAAGGGAAATATTTACTTTGAATGATAGGCAGTCTAGTAAGTGTTGTAACAGACAAGAATTTCTTTATACAAGATTTATTATGATGTATCTGGTGTTTTTGTTCTTTAAAGTATTTGTTTTGTGTAGTTGGATGAATGGATAATGAGATGGGATAGCTATCAAAGAATCACCATCCCTTGGAAATAACTTTTTTACTTTACTTAAAGAATGAGGAGCTTGGTTCTGAAATTGAAGATCTAAATGCTTCATTGGCCAAGGCAAGAGAGGCAACTCACAAAGCACACATTCAAAAATTCAAGGTAAGAAGCAGGCAATTAAATGGCTTTCCCCATCCTTGCTCCTCCCCTCTCCATAATTCCACACAGCAGGTAGCTCTTATCTCTGAAAGTAGAGAAATGGAAATTATTCTAAAATATTGCTTAAAATACTGTTCCTACTTTAAATAAATAAAAAAAATAAAAAAATAAATTCCCAAAACAAATTATTGAAGTGATAGTAATGTGACATTGCAACACTATCTTGTTTTTGGAACTTTTTTCTTCTATAACAACTGAGAATCATTAAGGGAAAAGTATGTAAAATTAAAATGAGTTAAAAATAGACACAAATAGTCGTGGAGCTGAGATGATCTTGAGATTACTTTTTTAACCTAAGAATGATTTTTTTTATTCCACAAGCATGGTAACAGCACACTCTTCATACTGAGCTGGGTATGAGACACCTGTTTGGATTAATTTATATAATAATGTGAAACCACTGTATAGAAAACAGTGGAATGTTGTTTGTGAAAGTGTGATTTAGTAAAGCTTTCATCTGTGAGGAAGAAAAAGGGCTTTATGATGATAATTTATTCATTCTAAAGTTCTTATAAAATGGGAGAAAGTAATAATTTGCTATTAAAATAGACAACACAGAATCATTCAATGGTTTGGGTTGGAAGGGACCTTAAAGATCCTGCAGTTCCAAGGCAGGGACACCTCCCACTGGAGCAGTTGCTCACAGCCCCATGCCCCTTGACCATCCAGGGATGAGACATCCACAACTTCACTGGGCAACCTGTGCCAGTGTCTCACCATCCTCCCCATGAAGAAATGGTGTCTTTGTAATGCTTTCAAACTCCTCTAGAACCAGGTCTGATACAACTGACCAGTACTGATCAGAGGCTGTGATGAGTTCCATGATGATGTTTGTTTGTCCACTTGGTCTCTTCACTCAGCAGGAAT
Organism: Ceyx melanurus; assembly: GCA_024611195.1. NCBI lineage: Eukaryota > Metazoa > Chordata > Aves > Coraciiformes > Alcedinidae > Ceyx > Ceyx melanurus. The sequence goes on from JANHGL010019873.1 coordinate 9,994, forward strand.
GGAAGAGGTTGATACACTTGTCTCTGAAGTGACTGAATATTGGGTTTGGACATTTCAGAGCCTAATGGAGTAGTAATGTTTGGTTCTCACAGAACCCCTCCATTTCTTCAAGCATTTATTTCACTTCAGACCAATTTTTTAGTGTGCTCTATAGAGAAAATATATCCCCTTCCTTCTTCAGCTCATTTTGGCCTGTCTGTGACTCTATAGCTTGTTTGCTTTTTCATACTGTGGACATCCTGCTTAGAAACATGAATTTTAACCTTTTCATTTTTACCAGAGCTTGCTTATTTCTGAAAAGTTCTAGGTTTAAAAAGTGTGCAACTAATCCCTCCTGTCCACAGAATCCATATTGCACTGTGGGTGCCAGAGCAAGCCCTTCTCCTCACTCCTCTGCTCCTTAGCTACAAACTTGAGCTGATGGCAGCTCTCTGTGAGTAGCTCCCCCCTCACTGCTGTCTCCCCCTCACTGCTGCCACCCCTTTCACTGTGTTGTCAACTTCGAGGCCAGTTGTACCAGTATGTGAAGGGAAAGCACCCAATCAGACTTCTGTTTTATATCAGAAATACTCTTCTGACTTGGTAACTACTTGACCTAGTCTGGATTCAAACTGACCTGAAAGTAGGCAGCTGTATGGAATAAGAGCTTTGGGAACTAATAATAATAATAATAATAATAATAATAATAAAAATTTGCACTATGGACTCCTTTGCAGGTCAACCTAATTGATAATTATCCTGAGCTGGATGTTGCTGAAAGCTGCATTCCAGCAGTTGAGAAAATATTCAGTGTAACACTTTCCCTCTTGTGTAACTGGCATTTCCCTGGGTTTTTGCACCACGGTTTGAAGTACTGGAAAGAAAGGGGTGTGGGGGAGTGAGTTTGGATGTGAACTCTTCCAGTCTCTACAAAATATCCTGCTAGAACTTGAGTGCTGCTTTGTGTTTCAGGGTGCTGAGGATTATCAAGCTCTCTTGATGGAGAAAGAGACCCTGTTGGCAGAGCTGCGTTCAGAAAACCTCACAAAGGATGCAGAGAATCGAAAACTACAAAGGAGGATTAAAAGGACTGATCAAGAGCTGAATGATTTGAATTTAGAAAGAGAGAAAATGGAGAAGGAGCTGGATGAAGCACAACTACAGAAAAGCAGAAGTGACAAAACCATTAATGTTATTATCACTTTTTTTTTTTTTCCTTTATTTCATAAAGTTTAGAAATAATTTAGCACTTCTAGCCTGGCCTTTGCTAACGAATGTAGGGTTTTGAATGTGAATAATTGTTGAATTAATGCATTTTCCTAAAGCCAGTGTTCAAAAGAATGTGATCAGGAAGATTGAGGAAAATTCTGGCACACAGTCTGCTCAAAAAATATATATGAATGAATATCATTTTGATAGCCTTAGGTCCTAGAAAAAAATTAATCATTAGCCTTCTAAGTTTTAAATAGTTACTATTGGTTTCAGTTTTTCTGATGGGACAATCTGATGCACAACAATGTACATTTTATATTTCTGCTCAGTTCTCTTTTTACATGGCTATACATTATCTTAAATTACACTCCTTAAATGAAACTTCCTTTCAAGTTCTAACGCAGAACAGGAGTTAAGTATCTAGTTGCTCACCTTTAAGCCAAATTTCAGCTTGCTTTTTTACGCTATCTTAGCAGGGCCACTGTAAAAGCTGTGTATTTAATAATTTCTGCATGTAAAATTCCCACAGTGCAGTCTTAGTTGATCACAATTTAACCTAAAAATGATGTGCTGTATCCACTCATTAATTTGCTGCCTCGTGCTCTGTTCAGGGCTTTTTATCTTGCTGTGGGCATTCAGATAAAGCACTTCTGCTTCCAGCACACACAGCTCAGGCAGCAGAGTGGTCATGTTTCTTTTTCTATTCATTTGAAAAAAAAAATGCACCTACTGCTCCGTGTTTGACACAAACCACCCTTGTCACCTGCATGTCTTGTCATGTGGATTTTTTTCAGGTCTGCTCACCATCATTTCCATCAGGGCAGCATTTGCATAACAAGTAGAGTCCTTCCTGCCTGCAGAGCATGCTTCTCTTCAGTTAGGGATTAGTATCCTGCAATATTAAATTACATAAAAGATTAAATGAGCTTGTCTTTATTCAGTCGATGTTTTGGTTCAATTATTTACTTAAAGACCTTGATGGAGCAGGTGTATGTGGAAATTGCTGCCGTGCAATATCACTTAAAACCAGTAGAGGGATCTCTTTACCCACAAACAAGTTCTTTCCCCCTCTCCTGCCCCCAATTTAACTTGCATTTTTTGGTTGATTGTCAACTGTGAGCTGTCGTCACAAAGTCTCTATCTTTGGTGTGCTTTGAAATGTCTTCAGGGTGTTGAGGTTAAGGAGAGAAGGAACAGATCACTCCTGTCAGTAAAACAGCCACAAAGAACATATTTTATTGATTTAATATTTTATATTTAACTGTCTTCTCTATTCAGAACTTTTTTTTCATCTTTCAGGGGAGCTAGAATATAACACTATAGGAAAGGCAGGAAAAATAGGACTGAGTAGGGAGTTGCCAGGGGATTCAAAGTTACTTGTACTACAGAAGCCTGTTTGACTCCATTATGTCCAAGTTTTTCATGTAAATGATGAGCTCCTTGGGGAAAAGCATTCCTGCCAAAAGATGAGCAGTCTTATAAAAATTATATCCCTAACCTATTTCCTACTCCTTGCAGAACAGCTGCTTCAATTTCAGAGTTGTCTCAGAGTACACTTGGATACAGCCACATTGCCTGTGAAATGTTGCCCATTAAGTAGTAGAGACGTGGGAGTAAAAGAATATGCTGTGATGGTTTGCTCTTTGACAAGTAGAAAACCACTTAAATGATCTGCTGTGAACTTTTTAGGAGGAAGCCTTAAAAATTCTATTTATACTTCAAGATACCTATTTGTCAGTTGTTCTATACTGCTAGAAAAAAACTAGAAAGAAGGGGCATAAGCTGTAGAAAATGCCCTCAACATCTGTAATGAACCTGCTGTCTTAAATCTTCACTCTCAGGGAAATTTTCAGTGAGTTTTCATATACTGTAATTAGGGTAATCCAAATTTTTGCATACATATAGTTTAAAAAACAAGCAACAAACAAACTGAACCCCAAAACTTAGAGAGCCAGAGAAAAGTACCTCTGTTTGTGTGAACTTGGTTCCTCTGGAGATGATTTGGAATTGGAGAAGGGTAAACTTAATAAGTTGATCATCATTAATGAATGAGCTGATGATCCAAATCACACTGTGCCCAGTATGAGGAGTCTTCTGGAGTGGGAGGTGTTAGTGAACAGTGTCCCTGCTTCAGGAGGGGTGGGTGTCCTGGCTTTTATTACATCAGCTTCAAAAGCAAAACTTCCTCTGGACTTTCCAGAGCAGCTGTGGAGCAGTAGCTCAGCATCACTTTAAACTCTTGGAAAGGAGAAGCTTACTATTTGTACATACAATAAATACAAAACCTCAACTCATCCTTAATGTTGCTTGTGACCACCATGTTACTTTGTCTGTAACACATTCAGTGCTTCTTGGTCGAAGAGTTTGTTCAAATTTACATGATTAAACACTTTCCATATCTGTTCTCTCTCCAGGCCTAAATGCAGTCAATTAGAGTATGTTTACTAGGTATTCATATTTGATCAGTTGGTTGGGGAAATGCAGAATAACTCATTAGGCAGAATTTATTATTTAGTCTTCCTACCTGTAGTTTAGCCTGAGGGGGAGGTTTTGGAGCTTCACAACTTAATTATTCACCAACCAGTTTTCCATCTGACAGGGAGGGGAGGCATCTGCTCCAGTCTTACACAGTAGAGTGTTTCACATTTATTTTTTGTAGTTCAGCTATCATTAATCATAGGGAAGTGTCTTGGGGAAAGAGGTTGGTGGAGGGAATTGCAGTTTATGCTCTGAGAACTGTAGGTGCTACATTATCTTTGCACCTCAGATGTATAGAAACCCACAGATTCTTCTCCCAGACAATTTGTATGGTCAAGGAGTTTAAGCAGCTTGCTCTAGTGATGAGGGCTTTGTGTCACAGAATCCTGGCTTGTGTGAAGATAACTGTCAGTCTCAACTCTGCCTTGTTTAGGGAACTCTGGGGGCAGAAACAGGAGAGGCAAAATATCTGCAAATTGCAAAACTCCTGCAGGTTTTTTTTAACTTTTCCATAATTACCTGCCTTGTCAGTCCCCTCTCTAAACCACAGCCACAATACTTGTGCTGCTTGAAAGGCAGAGCTTCTCTACCTGGTGAGGGCTGTGCACCAGACTTGGGATGAGAGAACAGGGATGTAGAACTGTCACTGCAGCAGCATCTTTTCTGGCTGTCTTATCATGTCAGTCATCTTCTTAAAGCTCTTGATGGTTTTCATGAAGAGAAGTCCCAGAGAAGTGGTCACTTAAAGTTACAGGGCAGGTTAAAATGTCCCTTTGATGTTTAGTTCCCTGATGGATCATGTAATTGCTTAAAGCCTCTCAGTGATAGAATGGTATAAAACCCACATAAAAATAGCAAGCCAAGGAGTGAACTTGCACTGTTGTGCATCCTTTGTTTCCAGTTCATCTGTGGGATATGCCTAATGTGACCCACTTGAAGAGCCTTGTATCTGGAAGCTAAAAGACTTTGGGGTTATCAGACCTTCCACTACTTTCCAAAAGAGCTGCTCTGTGCTGCTCTTTATATTTGTACTTAGTTAGAAATAGAAACATACTTGAGGGTTTTGTATATAGACAAAACTTGACCTGTTTCTGCAGCTCTTCAGGACTGTTAGTCAAGCAAGTAGCTGTTTTGGTCCTAAAAAAAAAATAATTAATTTTATTAGTTTGCAGAAGTGAAGGTCTGAGCTTAATCATTCTTTGAAATAGAATAACAGTTGAAGGCTTTTTTAGGAGCTGTTAGGGATTTCTTAGCTGAATTCTGGTAATGAAGCTAAAATTAAGCGAGTAAACCAAAAGGCCTTTTAAATGACAATTTGTATTTAACATGCAAAATAAACAGAAGTAAAACACTGAAGTAGTAAAGTGATGTTAAGAATTTGATGTGAACCTGCATGAAGCAAGGTAATTAAGTCAGGAAAAGGATGTAAAACAGTTAGTAAAGAGATTGCAATTAAAGTGTCACCAGTACTGTTTCTTTATGCTTAGAATAAGAAACAACTATTGAATTTTAAATCCCAGTGGAGCTAAATGTAAAGTTTATAGGTGACTACCATATGGGCAAACTATCTGAAGAGCTTATGATACTTCATAAATGGGCCCTTTTGGGGGATAAATGGAGAACATTTATTTTAAGATGTAGGCTGTGTTACCTGGCTCTGAGTCTGAAGATAGTTTTGATAGCTTTGATAGCATGATGTCTTCTCTAAGTTGTAACTGTTTAATTTCAGAGAATGGCTGCTTTGTTACAAGTTTTCACCTCTTTTTCCACACAGGCTGTGCAGTAAAAGCTCTTGATCTTCTTTCAGTGTAAAAGTTTATAAAATGAGGCTAGTGTAGATGGAAATTCTACCTCCTCCAGTTGGCAGTGTTAAAACTTGCAACAAATCAGCCTGAGAGTTTCAAGTGGCACAAACGGTGGTGGCAGGAGTTTACTTGGAAGGGCAGAGAAGACAAGTTATAGATTTTTCTTCTGCTTTGTGCTCTTGCATATTTTCCACTCTGAGGACTGCCAATTAGTTACATGCTAATCATTTCATCTATATTTCCATCGATTTGGTGATTGTCTCAGTTCATACCAAAGCCTAAGGAACAGAAAGAAATGGTTTGATGTTATTGCTTGGCATACAAGGTTCTATGAGATGACCAGAGTAGATAGTTATGTTTTTCAGATGGTGAGTTTCCAAGTGAAGTGGAACAGGACCTGTAGGAATGCAGAGGAGAATGCTGTGAATTGTGCTGTGCATCAAGTGCATGACCTGCCAGCTGGGAGTCAGTGCTCTTACATTGCAGTCCTCCATGTTGATCCCAACAGGTCTCCAAGTTCTTGGGACTTGCTCCTGCATAAGGCTTTTGAAAGAGAGTGTTTCTGTGTTTTAAAAGCAAAATGGACAAGCAGTAAATGTTTCACTGGTGGGGAGCTAAGATGTGGAGATGCTGCAATTAATCCTGGAGCTGCAGGAAGTCATTAACAGAGTCAGAATCGAGATCAGATTCTGGTCACAACTTTTAATCCTGAGACTGGCCTGATTGGTCATTTGAAGTTGCGCTTGTCAAAAGAAAATGCTTTAACACTGCTGACCTTTTGTTTGATGCAGAAGTAACTGGTAATACAATGTTAGTGCAAGAATTTCTCTGATGTGGTAAGAAAGAGCAAATGACAAACTGAATCACCCGTGACCAATTTCCTCCTATTTCTAGCAAGGGAGTAAATTGACTCAGAAGTGTGTTCATTCTGACAGCAAAAATAGCTACGTGCACAGTATTTCCCACAGCCTTGGAGTCCAGTTATTCTGTTTGAAAAGCATTTCAACAATAGCAACCTAGATTTTTAGATGACAGTGCTCACACACTCATCTAAAAGTTTGATTTCTTTAATTGTTTTCTTTGATGCCAAGAGAAAGATCCTGGTTTAAATGCATTCTCCAGACTACTTGATGATATGAGTAATTTAAAGTAATAGAAAGTTAAGCTAGTAATGTGGGTTGTCAGTCTTCAATGTTTTTTGAAGTTGATTTGCTAAATGTTCCATTTATTTTATTTTTTTTTAGGACCTTAGAAATCAACTAGAGAAATTACATGGTGAAATGACTGAGAAAGAAAAAGCAGTTGAACATCATTACAATATTCTTTTGAGTGAAAGCAATCAGAAGTTGCAGAGCCAAGAACTAGTGATCAGGCAGCTAACAGACAATGTCAGTCAAAAGGAAATACTGCTCCAGGTAGGTAGACTACAGTTGAAATGGAAAATGGAAAGTTATAATTTGATTTTTAGGATGTGGAATTATTACAAAAAGCACATTTGTATTTGGAATTGCTGTTGATTTTTATGAGAATCCCTCACTTTTGATACTAGTGTATTTGCAGAACAGACATTTAATTATAGAGTGTGTGGTGTTCCACAGGCTTTCTTCTTAGGGTTTTATGAAGCATATGGACAGAGGAAGAAAGCTTTGCTAATCCTTATGTAGAATTTTCACTCTTGTGGAAAGATTCTTTAAAAGCTCAGAAGTACCTGTGAGTTTCAGTTTATTGTGCAGGAACTAGGAGCTGAAGAACAGGTATAGATACTGAAAGATTTTATCTGTTTTGGAGCCCACTCATAATGACTGTGTGAGAAGGGAGCTGCCTAAATGTTACTGAATCCCTGCTTGGTTGGTTGTTTTTTTTTCTAGCTGGAGTTATAACCTCCAGAAAAGTACTGATGATACTCACCCAGCAATGTAAAGAGTAGTATTTGAGGTTATTCTATACCTGGAGCCTATGGTTCATCCTTTGACTTGTTTTTTAATACTTTAGAGCTTGGATAGCTAGGGAATGTTTCTGTTAAATCTTTTCTTTGTTTCTGTTATGTGAAATTGAGTTGTTCTTTGGGAAAATGCATGAAGAATGTGTGCCACGTATCCTTGGATATTCTCCTGAATTTTGTTTGTCTACTTTGCAATATACAATGGAGTATATTTTGTAAAACTGTCTTGTTTCTTTTGTTAGAAACTTGATGGAACAGTTAAAGAAAAGGATGCAGAATTGCAGGAGCTCTTGAATAAGTACAAGAACCTTCTGAGAGCCAATGAAGAACTTGAACTGAAAAATGAGGGCTTAGTAAAGGAAAAATGTGCTGCCCAATCTCAACAGTCAATCATCAGAATAGTCAGAGAGTTAGAGGTGAGTTGTTCATAACTGATCATTCACAGATAAATGCCTGACTTGAAATTGAAGAGAATTTTGAGTTTATTATGTTATACTTCACCCAGGTAGCAAGGGACTGGTTTTCCTTCACATCAGTAGCATATCAAAATGGTCTGTATTATTAAAAAGATGACAATGGCTTTATTAATAGTTGTGTTGAGTGATTGTGGTGATGATACTGATCTGGCCTCATAAGAGAACCTAAACTTGTACCCTGATGAGTTTATATGGCATTACTAACCTCTTTACCCTCATGAAGCTGTAAAATGTTTTGCCTGCCATCAAGGGGGAGTGTTTTGTGGTCATTAGGACAGATATATTTCCCTGAGTGGGAGGCTATCTGTGTTGCTGAGGAGAGGTGCAGAGGAGAGTTTGTGTGCTTCTGATAGCTAAGGGGAAAGATTGCACAGAGCCAGCCACCATGGGAGAGAAATGGAGTGTGAGGATGAAGGATGTAGGTAGGAGTGTAGATAAGTTTGGGGCAAGAAGGAAGCTACTTTAAAGCAAATAAGAAAGGAAATAGTATAAAAATATATATATATGTTAGAAAAGGTGGACAGTATATGCCCATTATTTTATTTGATGCCATAAACTGAAAAGACCTGTTAGTATCTGTAATCAGAGGTCAAAATAGTCTTAAAATGCATTGCTAGTTCCTTCCCCCTTCATCCCCCACTTCTGTACTAGCAAATCAAATGGCAGGTACTGTGAAGTGTTTGAATCACTTGCTGACTCCATCAGTGCATTTTTGGTTATTGTGTACAGAGTATTGAATAATTGAGCTGCTGTGCAAGGTACATATCTAGTCTTTTTTTTTGTGTTGTTTGCAGCCTGGTATTTTAGGGTTTCCAAAAGTATCAGGCAGAGCAAAAAGCATGAGATTAGTACATAGCATTTCATGTCTTTGACAATGTATCAGTCATTAATGATATTTTCTGAAGGAAGTTTATTCTGGAGTGAGCTAATGGCTCAGGAAACACGAGTGCTGTGTCTGTCACATTCTGAACACACTCATGATGAGATGCTTAACTTCTTGTGGGCACTATTATTAAACAAGGTGGGTGCAAGCACATGTTGAGTCATGGGTTATCTGGCACTCAGAGTGAAGGAGCTGCATCACCGTTTGCCAAGGAACCAGTGCAGAGTTGATCACCTTGTGTATGAATATACATGCAGAGAAAATAAAGCCTGGGAAAGCTCTGGTAGAAACTGTGCCTTTGTAAAACAAACTGCAGCATGTGCACGTAGCTTCTGTCACAAAGGGACCTCAGAGTGATGGCAAATCAGAGAGAATTAATGAAAATCAAACAGTAGATTTCCTCTGTACACCCCACTTCCAATACAGGTGTGTAACCAGGAGAGAGAAGAGTGGCAAGTGAAGCCATGCATGGTAATGACCCAGTACCCACCACCTAATCACAACCTATTGTCTGATGCTGGGGCACTTTGTGACTGTGAACAAATCCTAATCACAACCCATTGTCCTCTCAGCTCAACCTGTGTGTAAGATGTCTCCTGCAACAGCCTGCTCTGGCATATTAATCAGAAGGTTTTGGAGGCAGATTAGCCAGAGCTCTGCTCTCACTGCCTGCCTTGGGCTCTTTGATGACTTTACAGTGCTGCACCAAGGCACAGCTGGATCCTCCCCACCAGGGAGAACAAACCAGGCTCTTCTGGCCTCACTGATCTCTACAGTTGAAGGAGCTGAATTGAGAGATGCAGAACTTTGTCTCTTTCATCACAGCTTTTTAGTTTGTTTTAATGTAATGATAAATTTTAAAGCAACCAACATCCAAAGCTCTGCTGGATGCCTTGGCCAGGCCAGGGAAGATAAATGACAGTTTCTAATTAGAGTTTGGATTCTTGAGCCACTGTCATGGGCTAGAGAGAGAGTGTGTGAGGGCACTGATAATTAGGTTAGTCATGCAACTGCTGACTCTGGTATCTGTGAGGTCTCAGAATGAGATGTATTTTACAGCCAAGGAATTCAGAAGTGCAGTGGACTCCACATCATTTTGGAAACTGTAGTTGGTTTTTGTGCTTAAAGCTCTTCTTTCACAATCCATAATTCTATACTTAGTAAATCTCTTTCGTTGGAGTATTTGTTAGGTAAATATATTTCTAACACAGATTTGTTAGACTTTTGTGGTTCATTTTATTACTGAGAAAAGCAGCAACATTGAGGAAAAAGTGTGGTGTAGCACGTGTCATTTTGCACACAGTGTATACTGCAGTGTAGGAGTGATAGGAGTTTTAATTCTAAATTGATTTTTCTAAGTGTGTGGAAAAAAATGTTGGATTTGCTGTTGCTGTATCCTCTGTGATGTCTTGTTTTGGGAGAGGGAGCTTATATCCCACTTGAGAGCAGAGTAGGAAATGGAGTTGGCTGACACGCTGCAAGGCAAATAGAATGTTTCTGCAGAGCCAAGTCACTAATTCCTGTATGATCAGCACTTTTTTTGACTTGGCTTATAATTACTCCTGTATTTAGGGAGTTGGGAGTGTGCAACTAGGGACCTAAAGAGTAAAGTGTGTGCAGAGTTGTGCTGGAATTTGCTGTAGCTGGAGAAATGACCATGGATGAACAGAAGGTCCCAGTGGAGTTGGGAGTTGCTGGTGTTGGGAGGGTTGGACTTGGTGCAGTTGCTGCAGTGCTGCAGATGTGTCTTAGCTGCTGAAATGGATGCAGGGTGCACATGGTTGCTGAGCTGTTGTGATTAAGGAAAGTGATGTAATTGACTTTCTTTTCTTCCTACAGGTGTCCCATCTATTACATAGTGATCAGTGTGTTGTAGATCTTGCTTGCAGCCTCTTGAAATTGATGTTGTGGACACAGCAGGGCCATAGTTCAGGTTCTGATTTGATGAGAGTAGTTTATAGCTGGAAACAGTCTCCTGTTGTTTTTTTGTCAGTATTCACATCTTCACCCACTTTAAACCTGATGCTCTTTACCTGTGATACTGAGCATGGCCTGCTGACAGGAGTGGATGTGCTCGGTGTGTCATTTCTATATTAGCAGACATTGCATCTTAAAGGAGTTATCCTGATTAAGAGATACTTGGAGGTCTGTAAATAGTCCACTAGTCTTGCCTCACATATCCCCAGGAAGTTTCTGAGGCAGCTGCTCTGTTACAGCTTTGCTTGAGATGAGATGGGACCTTGCCCAGCCTGGTCTTTTGGAAGCTGTCCCTGCCCATGCCAGGGGCATTGGAATTGGATCATCTTTATGATCCTTTCCAACCCAGTCTATCATTCTGTGTTCTAGAAAGTACCACCAAAGTCTTTTGCTATGGTAGTTTTACTCTTGAGGTGAATGGCTCAGTGGCCTGTTAAAATTTTAATCATATTAGCAACTGTTTAATTCATGGCAGACCACACATAAAGCTTACTGCAGTGTTAGAGGAAATTACCAACTCTGGATGGATGGATGGATGGATGGATGGATGGATGGATGGATGGATGGATGGATGGATG
>JANHGL010019873.1:21423-33710 GCA_024611195.1 Ceyx melanurus
TAGAGGAAATTACCAACTCTGGATGGATGGATGGATGGATGGATGGATGGATGGATGGATGGATGGATGGATGGATGATGAGGTGCAGGTTATGGTGTTTTCTCAATCATCCATCCTCCAACCTAAAGAGATTTTGAAATGATCCTGACATTTTCTGTAAGGAAGAGTGTTCAGTGAGACAACCAGATACTCTTGTGGCTTTGCCAATAAGTTATTTATTGTTGAGGTATAAACCTTTTACTTTCATTGCTTTCAATATGAGAAACCTTTAATGAAAATAAGTTATGTTTTCCACCACTGCTGCTTAGCAATAGTATTTCAGACTTAAATATAGACTTTAATGTATTAGATTGCCTCCTTTCATGGGAATATAAATCTTTCAGTGCAGTATGGTCCTGGATGTCTTGCAGCTATCTCCTCTAACACATTTTCCTTCACACCATGTGTCAAGAGGTTTAATGTTTCATTAACTCCCACTGCATTATGGTCTATTTAAGTTACAGAGCTGCCTTATGTTTTGTGTACTGTTGGGGAGTTGATTGGAATAATTCCCTCCTACGCTTTATTTAGAAGTGACAGTAATAATGTACCAAAAAAAAAGAGAAAAAAAATCATGCTGTATCTTCTCATCTTATTATTCAGGAAAGATTCTGAAAAATCAGGAACACTTCTTCATGATTTTCCTAACCTGTGCCTAGCTGGTTGAATTTAGAATTTACTAGTTTGTGTCTAACCTGTGACATTTGGAATACAGAAACAGTTCATGTCTCCTGTTATGCAGGGGAAAAAAAATTCCTGTGTGGATTTCATGAGCTTACTGAGATTTTGATGCAAATTTAGAATTAAATTAACATGTGAATTTTATAAGGAACATGGGGATCTGCAGCATGGTTCTGTGTGTAGCATGGCTTTGTGAATACAGCAACCACAGACCTTGAGCAATTGGTGAGCAGTTATCTGTGTACCAGAAACTCTTCAGAGTGACATTCCTTTGCCTCTGCTTCAGAAAGAGCTTTTAATTAGGATCTAGTTCTGTAGTGTCTTCAGTAATCATTGCAAGGCTTGTATCAGGCATATGGAAGAGTTCACTAGAACTTTTAACAGACTGTTAACTGACTAAATTAAGTCAAAAGATTTATTTTTTTTCCTGATGCTTTCTGTGTCATTGATCAGAGTCATTGTGATCAAACTTTTTCCAAGTTAAATTGCAATCTGTGTCGTCTCTTTAGTGACTGTTCTTGAAAGGCTGAGATTCCAACACAGGCTCCTTAATTCAGGCTGCAAGATGTGCTTTTTCACGTGAGATTTTTTTGTTAATGGGCTCTGGATCACCCACCTCCATCTGTTTGCCTTTGTCTTTCTCAGCACTCCATCAGCAGAGCCATCACTGCTCCTCCTCTGCTCACTAGAGAATAAACCTGGTACCAAGCTCAGTCTTTTGCACTATTTATGCAGAATGGTATTTAATGTATAAATTGCAGTGGAACCTGGAAACATTTGTTAGAATCCAGGTACAGGGATGATGGTAGCTGAACACAATGCACATGTACAAAGGCAAGGTCACTTCTACTCCAGGGTTAGGTGGCAGAAGCTGCTCCTGCAGCAAGACCTGCCATGCAGATTACCTCAATGGGAGTCATTTGATCACAACTTGATTAGACTTGCAAAGCATTATTTAACATATTTGCTAGCATACTGTGAAGTATGAGTGTAAATAATTAAAAGTAAACAACAGTTGTCCTTGCTTTTGTACTGTTTACTTTGCAGAATACTGAATTTTTCAAATTAACAGAGTCTTTGCATCGTTAGTGGGAATTAATGAGATTGTACTGTAGCTGAATTTTGGTTATAATTCCTTCCTTAGGAATTGCAGTTGGAGTAATAACAGCTGCTTAAAACTCCTGGGTGTAGATTTCTTTTGTGTTAATGATCTGTTCACTAATGATTCAGTATCTCTTGAGAGTTCCCTTAGCTGAGATTCCCCCATAGCTGTGGCACTTCTTTGGTTCTTCCTTTCAGTTTTCAGTTGAAAAAGGAAAGTGAGAGAAGCAACAAGGCCTCCTGTTCCTCTCAAAGGAGAGGCAGAATATATGTGTCTGACAATACATCTAAACTTGGTATGGATATTCCAGTTATTTTCTCTTCTAAGGCATCTTAGATATTTTTATGTAATAAGTGCAAGCAAATACTCCTTTGAATAGCTGCATCTTTTGCCTCATGCTGGAAAAAGTGACTGTGTGCTTGTTTGGGACAGAAAAAAAAAGTATTGGGAAATTAGTGGATCCTTACTGTGAATGTAGCATAAGAGTCTGAATTTATTCTAATAATAATAGACTTTCTGTGAGCTAGACTGCAGGTAAACAATTTTCTTTGCCCAAGTAAAGAAGCAGTTTGTAGTGACCCAGCTGAGCGTGCAGAAAGCTGATGCAAGGAGCTTGGATCTGACAAGTTCATCCTTTATTTGTCGACTCCATACAGTCTGGTTTTGTTCAGAAATGGAACAGAATTTGCAGAAACCCCAGAAAGCCAATTGTAGCAAGAGGACTGTTAGGACAGTGCTGTAAGGTGTGTGCTTGGAGCTTGGGCTTGTCTGCTTTCCCTTCCCTCCATTTGTTGCTGGGATGCTGAGTTGAAAACCTTCAAAATTAGGATGCTTGTGTTGGGAGGGAAAGCTTTTTAAGCTGCTAAAAATGATGGGCCACTGTTTAGAGAAGTGCCTCACTTATGGCTGGTGGAACAGTGTTTGCCTTATCATCAGAGCTGGGTTTCAGTGTCATGGACAGTTTCCAGTGTCAGTTTCAGGCTTTGGAGGAGGACAGTCCTGTTCAGCATGTTTGGATTTCTCCTTTCACATTTTCTTTAGGACATAGAGCTGTAGACATGCAAGCTTAAAAATTAATTGTAAGCTTAGTATGTTCTTGTTTTAAATTAGGAAAATAAAGAAGCTGAATATGAAAAGCTGATCCTTGCTTTAAGAAAAGAACAAAATATTTATTCTACACTAGTGAAGACCTTCAAAGAATCAGACAGGTAAGTACCTTTTCTGGTTTGGTTGGATGATCTAAACTCTAAGGGCAAAAGTCAGAAGTTGATGGGGGAAGTGCTGCTTAACTGGAGTGGTGATTGTTTTGTACTGGCCAATTGTTCATAAGGCATAAACTAGCTGTAGTAGTCTCCTTAAAAGAGAAATATTTTTTCTAAGTGAGGTTATATTATCTAAATTACTTACATGTTTCTGAAAATATTTCTGCTTGGATAGGAATTTAGGTACCATTTCCATTTAGGTACCAAAATAAGCATCAAGATTTTCAGGAGTTACATGTCCTATGTTGGAATACAGGGGAAAAATCTCAGTGAACTTTTGGGTGCTGGACAATTCACTGTGGTTTAGTCCTGCAATACAGATAATGCTTATCTTTAAAAGTGACACTGTCAGAATTTGGATGAGAATATAATCCAGTAAGGTTTTGGAGAAGGTTAAACAAAACAGAATAATTGAGGTTTGCACAGTGTGCTTTCAATGGAAAGCATTCAGAAGTATGGCAGGAGCAAGTGGATTTTAACCTTCTAAAATCAAAGAACACAACATTTTAGAAAGCAATCTGTGGCCTCTTGTATCCTGTTATTGCTTGGAAGTTGAGGATTTAAAAAAAAAAAAAAAAAAAGAAAATTCTTAGCCTTTTAGTTAAAATACATTTAAATGTTTTATTGAAAAAATTACTTATAATGGCAAATCCTTCAGTTGAGTATTGACAGCATTTGAGAGCTGGCTCCTGACTCTTCCTGCCTGAATGCAGGGGCTTATACCTGCCAATTTAGTGGGAATGTGTGTTTGTGTTTTGCAGTTGGTTTATAGACCACTATAGTTTGGAAACCATCAAGTGAATAGCACTAGAGTAGATGAGATCTGGCATTTGAATTAAGCACATTAATAGCAATGTCAGCTTGGGCTTGGCCACAGCTCAGAAGCTGCTTTACACACAGGAATTTTTCTCATCAGAAATGGTGTCAGAATTCAGACTATGGAGATTATTTCTTATCTCTGGGAAAAGAGCACTTGTTTTTGTGACATCTCTGTTGAACAGTCACCAAATGAAGGAAGAAGAAGACAGTTTAGTTCATTATTTCACATGGAGGCTGTGCCCTGACCTTGGAACATGTTCTGTGGGTGACTATTACTCTGTACAGTAATAACAACAGGGAGACACAGCTCTGGCCCTCAGTTTCCTTAGAATATCTTCTAAATGAGGAAGATGATAACTATAGTTGATCAATAGGGTAATAGGAATTTGGAATTCTGGAGGATCGGGATCCTTAGCACTTGGAGTTCCAGGCTGCAGAGAGCAGCAGGTGTCTCTGCTCTGCAGAGGATGCCCAGTGCTGCAGCACTAGGGCTGGAAGCTGCAAACAGATCTTTTTCTCCCTGGAGTTTCGTGTGCTGTAAATCTCACCGAGGAAGACTTGAACCCCCCAAAGTTCTGGGGAGCTGCTAACCCAAGCCATGCAGATAAATTCAGCCTCCTCATTTGCGTAATTGCCATCAGCAGTGACAGGGATTTTAGGCAAAATCTGTTTTCTTGCTGACGTATCTTTTTTTAGGCATTATTTATTTTAAGTAACATGGATGGTTATTTTTCAAAATAAGCTACTGAATGTCAGGACTGAGACATTTCTTGTCTCTCCAAGCAGGGAATCAATGCTTTTTGGTATCAAAACTTTAACTCATGAAAAGGAGAAAATGTGCTTACTTAGCTTCTAGTAATGTGCTGGTTTGTTTTTCTTCTTAATTTTTTGCTGAGCTTTTTAGAGAGCTTTCTCTTCAGAGGTACTCATGCAGGAGGCAGAACTGGTGAAAGCAGTCGTTGCTTGTGCAGGGAACACTGACAGCAGCATGCTGAGAGTCTTTTCCTCCATGCTGCCTTTTAATTATTGTGTTTCTCCAATATGCTGTTATTCTCATGCAAGTATGATGTGCAGTGTGTTGCTGCTTAATCTCCTCTAGGTGGAGGGAAATTTTGTTTTAAAGATCCCTGAATTGGCTGGCATTTAGTGCAGTGCCTTGGAAATTGCACAGCAGCTTTATTTTCCTTACAACACTGAGGTGCTGAGAGAAGTTAAAGTGAAAATAAATAGCACTATGTGCTCAGTAATGCCTTATTAATGTTAATTAATGGAGGGAAATAAAATTAATTATTAATGAATCTTTGTTATCAAATCGAAATTACTTAATTTTATTACCATTTCAGCTTTTAGTGCACTTAACTGTTTTTGCAGGCTGCTCTGAACTGCCTTGTCAGTGTTATTGAAGGGAATGGGGAAGATCTAGCAAGGGGCATGTGAGGCCTGAGGGGCAGGGACTGATGCTCAAGAGCTTCAGTGGCCACCTTGGAGGAAAGCTGCTTAAAGAATTACTTCACCTTGACACATTACCATGTGCAAATTTTGGCATTTACACCCCATTGAGATAATTGAGACAATTTAATCCTTAAAATGGCTTTTTTACAGACTGTCCTAGAAATGGAGAAATAAACCAGCTGTGCCTGGGCCATGTTTTCATGAAACATGATTTTTTCTTTAAGTGGAGCATTAGATTCCATAGTCTCCTTCTCTAGCAAGGGAACAAAGTTTCCATGGTCACCATAGAATGGAATCCACAGAGCCACTACTCTGTGATAATGGTATTTTTCTGGCATACTTTTCAGAAGTTAGTAATTTTGATTTTTTTCTTTAAAAAGAATTACACAGAAGTTGGCTGCTAGGCTGTATCTGTCATGTTGAAGCTGACTTACAAGCAGCACAGCTCCACACAGCAAGAAAAGGCAGCATATATAAGAGTTTAGTCTCATCTCCCTCTGTAGGGATTTGTTTGTTCTTACCCATCCAAATGATGTGACTGATGAAACCCAGTGATGGCTAATGGGACACGGGCTGCTCTGCAAGCTCAGCTGGATAAAAGGTGGGCAACAAATGCAAGGGCAACAAGATGTTTCAAATCCAATCTTGAAGATATATTTGTTTTCTTTCTTTTTTTTTTGTTTAGTATAAACAGCTTGCAAACTGAACTAAACAACATTTTCCTCTTGAGAAAACAACTGGAAGAGGATGTTTTAGCAAATCGGAATCTGCAGAAGGTCCTGGAAGATCAGATTAAGGCCATGAAAAGCAGGAAAGGTCTGTATTCCTGGGCAGCCCATTCCTCCTCTTGATCTTCTTGCACAAAAGAAATGCTGGTTTTATTACAGTCAGTTTGCTGTGATGGAGAAGAAACATTTGAGAGTAGAAAAAGGTGTGCAAAGGCTTCTTTTCAGCTTTCTGTGCTGAAAGTGATTGGAGGGATTTGTAATAGAATGGCTTTGAGCAATCAGGGCTTTACAGAGGGACAGCTTTTCTCTTTCCATGCAGTAAATGTTAGTCATTCTATGGCAATTCCACTGCAGTGATCATTTCAAGCTGCCTACAATTTTGTACCCATAGAATTTACTGTTTTCTGCAAGGGTCAGAGATTCCTGGCTTTGAATAAATCTGTACCCATGGTATCTCTTTCTGACCATGGAATGCAATTATTTCACAATAATCTGTTAAAGAGCATGTGTCTCAGGAAATGGCTAAGCTCCTCCTATCAGAAGTATTTCCAGAGGGGGGAAAAAAAAAAGCCAACAAAAAACCCCAGAGGTTTTGTTATTTGGTGCTTCAGATATAGTAGATCTTCTAAATACAACTTACCTTTAGGTTATTTTTTTATTGTAATTCTTTGAAGGGGTTTCTGTGATATACTTTGATACAAGAAATAATAATGCAAGTGGACATTGTTAAATACAGCTTACTGCATATGTACAGATGTATGTGTTTTATTCCATAGGGGATATATAAATAATGATAAAGCCTGTTCATTCACCCCTTTCCACTTAGTTTTTCACTTTTAGCATCACTCCCTTGACAGCTCTGATAAGTGACAGAAGGTAAACTTCTGCTGTTGCAGAGTTTCCAACCTCAGAAGCACAGAGCTGATGAACAGTCAGAGAAGGCCAAAGGCTCTTCTGGATACTCTTGAGACTCACCAGGGTGGTTGTGTTGAGGTTGAGGCTGCTGAAAATTGGAGAT
The DNA here is from genome assembly GCA_024611195.1 of Ceyx melanurus. Lineage (NCBI taxonomy): Eukaryota > Metazoa > Chordata > Aves > Coraciiformes > Alcedinidae > Ceyx > Ceyx melanurus. The sequence continues at coordinate 28,525 of JANHGL010019873.1, forward strand.
TATTTGTGAAGCTCTGTGTCCTTGCAGCAGCCCCAGGATCAGTGTCAGAGCTGGGAGCAGGGTTTGCATTTCTCTTCTTTGTCCTAGTTTAGATGTGCATTGTTCCTATTTAATGAGATATATTTATAGAATCAACTGTCAGCTATATTGTAAATGAACAGGTGTTTATTGAAACATAACAGATTATTCCTCCAGTTAGAAAGGAAATGGATAAGTAGCTATTTTCAATTCAATTAATACAATCTTCTGACCTAAAGCAAAATAAATTCAATGACTTTGTCTAACCTGGCTTTTCGCCTTGAGGCCTTAAGTTCATGTTCATAAAAATATAGTTAGAATAACTATTCATGCCTTACCCTTCCTGAAAATTATTTCTAATTGTGATGCTAAATATGCAAATTATAATTCAGAATTGCATTCACAATTCATGATGATAACAACAGAAAAATAAACCATGCAAAATACAGCATGTCTACGTGTCAGAAACACAAAAAATATGAGGACAAAATTTGTTCAGTTAACAGAAAGCTTATTTTGGACCATGCAACATTTTACCTGGTCTCCCACAGACTTGCCAGTAGGTTCTTATTTGAAAAATCCTGTCTTTGCATTTTATGCTTTGTTTTCCTGCAAATAGTTTCTGAAATAATTCCTGTCCTTGGTTATTTTGACAGAGGAAACATTCTCTTTCTGTGGAGATCAAACATCTTACATGAGTATCTGTTTAGGAGAGCAAGATCATTTAAACCTACAGCTAGACCATCTGTCTCTTGAAGAACTTAAGAAAAAGGTATTGATCTTTTTTATTATTTACTGTTCCTAATGGCTCAATTCTGCTTCGTTTATAGTTTGTGTGTCTCTCAGAAGAAGGTTCATTCAGGTACAGTTGGGTAGTTCTGAAAGGATTTGAGTTCTCATCTTTGTGCTTTGTGGTCCCCCTTTTATGAACTGTTCAGACTTTGTCACACTGTGTGAGCTTCAGAGTCAGCTGAAAGATAAGTGGGTTGCTGTGAAGGTTTCATGATAGTCTTCTTGATTGGAGTTGGACTCAATACCATATCTTAGTCGTCATGAAGTGTACCAGCTGCAAAGAAAAGTTTTTACATTAAGCATGCCAAGACTTGTATTTCAGGCACGTTTGTTAATCCTGAAGATGATGGTGGTGTCTATAATTTCTACTTCTCCTTAGCACACTCCATCCCAGGACTTGCAAATCATTTGGTAAATATGGCATGTTATAAAATAACCCTGAGGCAAGTTGGTGTTGTCTCCATTCTACATAAGGAGAACTGAAATTCCCAGATATTAAATGTGCAGACCATTGCCATACAGTAGATGAATTAGAAACTTGTTCTGATTCCTTCTGCTGTGCAGTACCCTCTGACCACACACCAGGTTGTGGTGAGAAGTTCTGAATATGGTTGGTTGTGAACACTAGTGAAGTATTCTGTTTCTCATGGCCAGATGAACTGTAGGCAGGTGTTCAGGTCCTGGAGGTGGGAAATCTGGAGAGGAGTTTACCTTACACTGAACAGGTGTCAATAAAAAAAGACCCAGATTGTGCTCCAGTCCCATTTGGGTTCTACCACTTTTAACTCTGAACACGCTCCCTTCAGTAGATTCAAGGGCACTCATAAGCAAAAGACATTTATAAACTATTTCTTACTTGAAAAGGGGTTTGTATACCTGAAAGCTGATAATATATTTTTCCAAATATATTGATGAGCCTAATAAAAAGATTTCACTTTATTCTCAAACATTGCCTTCTTAACATGCTTACTTGAGTCTGTGACAGTAATGTCTGTTCAAGAGTTTTAAACATGATTCTCCATTCAGATTTTTATCTGTGAAGCTACTCAGAATGATAGTGGCTTATGAAGGGTGTTTGAGATAGAACAGATAGTTTCTGAATGCTACCATTTCCCTGTAATGCTGGCTTCTCTTCCACTGAAATGTTGCTTCTCCAGTCAGCCTGTTGGTGTGAGGTGCTCTGGGGTTTCTGCTTCCAACTGGGTTGTGAAACTGGGTACCTCAACTTAATAAGGTGGCTGGCAATTACAGTCTTAGAAGTTCAGGTTTCTTGAACACTAACAAATAAATAGATAATTGTGTTTTCATGAACAGGGAGATTGCTTCATGAGCAGATGCAGAAACCCAGGCTTTCCAGCTTGCAGTTTAGATTTACCTGGTGATCTGTAGCTGAGATTGTTATGTATCATATATATTTCATAGGTGTTATTCTCCATCATTAGTTGTTTTCATTCTAAAATAGATGTTACCAATTCTGCTTGTTGTGCCTTTCAGGTTGCTGACCTTCTCTCAATGGTTAAGGATCTGCAGTCAATTAATCAAGAACTTAAGAAAAAACACCTTGGACCTTGTACAACAGATTCTCAAGGGAAGGAAGCACTAAAAATATTAAACCACAGTGAGGTAGGTTTCCTGTGTTACAGGAGTGAGTCTGACTCTGACATCTAATATACCTTGTGGAGTCATTTACATCAGTGCAGAATGAGCATAAAACCCTTGGGGCTGAGGTTGATAATTTCATATAATAACTTTTAAAATTAATGATGTAAACAACTTTAAGATGTTAGCACAACAGAGCATCAGCTCAATGCAAGTATTCAGGGATGTGTCAAGTTGATTTTAAAGGAGCAGCATACACATTATAATATTAATTGGGCCTGTGATCTATTTGCTTTGTCAATTGAAAGGGGAGGAAATAGTTTTACAAAGAAAGCAGTATCTTGTATAACAGTTATCAGTGAAAGTTTGCTTCTCTACTGGTCAAGAGTCATTCTCACACTATGTCTAATTCTGTCAGAGTTTAGTTCCCATTTCCTCTGCCACTACAAAACAACCAGGGTTAACCAGAGTATTTTTAGCTGTGGGGAAGATGTTTTAGCAAAATACTTGCACTGAGAATTTTGGGTGCTGGGGGGTCCCCATGTGTCTTACTGTGTATGGCTGATGATGTTCAGGAGACTCAGGTAGATTCTGGTGAACCTTCTGGCTTGTATTAAATTGTCACTTGAAATGTGGCTGGAAGTAATTCTCTTTATATTCTGTTTCCTATATTTTTCTTTTAATTACACTGTTGTTGTAGACACAGTACTGAATAGGAAGGAAAAAACAGAAAAGCAATAATGCTGGTGCTGGTATTTTGTATCTTGAATTTCTGAGTTAAAGTCCAAAGAACAGAAAATTAGGATTAATTTAAATCAGTTGTATAGAGTTTGCCTAATACAAGACCTGGGTCTGTGGTATTGATGGTTTTTCTGCAGGACTGTGGAACAAGGGTCATGTCTCATACAGTATGTGCTGCAAATGCATAGGGATCAATCCCCAAAAGTCAAAAAATATCCCTGCTTTTTCAGTTTTAATGCATACTTATGCAACCCTTAATTGAAATATGTTTTAAATTATAGATCGACCTTCAGGGGTGCCGTGGCTTTTATTAAAATAATGAATTTACATGTTGCTCTAATAGGTCTGCATGAAAAGCTTGTGGGCAATCTCTTTCAGAGTGCATGCACTTTCCTTAATTAATATTTTTAGCAGTTTGCCTCGTTATCCTGCAGAGGGTGCTGCCCCCCCACTGATGCCAAAGGAATTTGTGTCCTGCTTTAAGGTGATGGTGATAAGAGGCTCTTTGCTCCTGCTTTTGTCTCTCCACAAAAAGTACATCTAGAGCTACTTACTTAAGAAGCTGTGTACATGAAATGAAATGTAGAGTGACAAAGAGTGAAGCTTGTTAAAATCTAAATAAACTTCACCATTCTGGTAAAGGAACTAGGAAATTATAATTCAGGATTTAAACTTGTGCTAGGATGATGAAAATACTGTGGGGCTCAAAAGTGAAAGGATTTGTAATTAAAATGCTTTAGTGTAAAAGGTAACATTTGATCAGTCTTGACAATAAATAGCAGCCTGGTTTTTGGGTTATGGATTGTGACAACAGTGTGTTTTGCATATTAATATCTACAGTCAAAAAAACTCTCAAGTTCTATTTCTTGTGCGTATTTTGGGCTAGAATTTGTTGGCAGGTAGTGCTGAGGTGACACAGACATCTGTGCTGGAAGGGGAGTTTGAACAGACACAGGAAGATGAATCCTTTGCAGCTTCTCAAAATGAACCCATCCTTCTTCACAAAGCCAGAGCACAGCTCAGATGAGTCTACACCTTGGTGCCTCAGCAGGGCACCTCCTGAAGCTCTGACAGCCCTGAGTACTCTATTGCTTTGCTTCATGATGGGAAGGGAGGGAGAAGGAGGAGAAAAAAAGGTTGTTTTTGTACTGTCCTCTGAACATCTGCTTTCTTTGAGAGAAGCAGCCTCAGTGATTTCAGCCTTCAGGGCTCCAGGGATGTTTGCAAACCAAGCATAGCAGTGGTTCATTTAGGAAAAACATTCTCAAGGTTTTCAGTCTCCAAGGAAATACTTTAACCAGGCAGCTTATTCTTGGTAGACTTTTTTTTTCCTGGCCTTAAGACACTTTATTTCCTTTTAATCTTTTGTTGAACATTAGATTATATTCCTTGGAGCACAGAAAGTTTCTTTTCAGCCTCTCAGATGAAGGACCAGGCTCAGGCTGCAGTCTGGTGTTGTAGCAGTTGTGCTATAACCTGATGTCTTCTCTAGTTTCATTCTAAGAATCATCACTTATTCAACTAAATCCTGTTCTGGGAACAGCATATACTAAAAATGTTGAGTCATAAAAGGTAGTTGCATTAGGTGAATAACTTAGATGTGCAAAGAAGTGTATTTTTAATACACAAATGCAGGGTTTGGTCTGAATCTACACATGGAAGATGAAAACCTAACAGGTTTTTTATCAACAGCTAACATTATTGGACTTTTGTCTTCCCATGGTTACAACAAAAATATCTTTTTATAATACACACCCTTGCTCTATGCCACAATCATATCTGTGGCTTCCTCCAGTTTTCAGATTGTCTTTACTTTGTGTTGTCCTAGAAAACCAAGTCTGAGTGAAAACACTGAAATAATTCCAACATTACTTGGAAGTTTGTTTTCCATACAGATTTCTAATAGTAAAAGGCAAATACATGAATATGCTGCACCATCTGGTTTCTGGCTCTTAAAATTCATACTTGAAACCATTAGAGTTGCTAGGGATTGGAAAGTAAAAAGATTTTAAAAAATATTTTTCTCATTTATTTTA
>JANHGL010019874.1:0-11304 GCA_024611195.1 Ceyx melanurus
ACCTCCCTGGGGAGCCTGTGCCACTGCTCCACCACCCTCAAGGGAAACAACTTCTTCCTGAGATCCAGTCTAAATCTCCTCTTCTCTTATTTAAACCCATTACCCCTCATCCTTTCACTGCAGGCCTCTGGAAACAGCCCCTCTGCAGCCTTCCTGCAGCCCCTGCAGGCACTGGAAGAACCAGCACTGTCTGTGTATCCCTCTAACTACAGCTGACAGGTGCATTTACCAAAAGTCAAATGCCATCATGCCATAGTGGTTTTGTCATTGACATCTGGAAGATTCCAGGTTCTCAGTCCAGGACACACCTTTGCATCTACTGTCATCTGTCAGCTCATAGCCAGTTCCACAGCTTGTGTCCCTCTGGCAGCGAAAGGATCCTAATGTGTTGACACAGGTTTGTCCAATCCCACAGCTGTGTGTCCCAGTGATACACTCATTAATATCTAGAATGGAAAAAAAAAGCATTTAGAAGAAGAAAAATCAAAAAGAACAACAGAGGAGAAATAAGGAATTTGAAGTTACTGGGAAGATACCAGGCAAATGTTATCTGAGTAGAGCAGCAGATGATTATAGTGACTGTATGAATGAGGCCACAATTCAAAATCCTTCTTTATTCTTCCTCCCACCAACACAGGGCTTAGGGACTCTCCAAATCATCTACATTATAGCTACTGATAGACATATCTTTTGTGAATTTTTTTTACTCTTTCAATGTATAAAAAAATTGGCATCCGTGTGTATCAAATGTAAAAAATCTTCCTTTTTATATTTCACACTAGGTTAGTGTTAATTGGATGCATCATCAACAACTATTTTATATTGTCAGCTTTGTATTTGAGTTACTTACATAAACTGTGCCCTGGAAGTGCTTCTGACCAGCTTAGAGCACTTGTCTACACTGCACATGGCTGAACTCAAGTGTGATGAGCTCTAGCCCAGCCCATTTCATCTGAGGTCTCTGTTAAGCTCCTGGGAGAAACTTAACAGTTCTTACCCCTTGACTATTTCCATGCCACTCACAATATCCAAACCTCTCATCCTTTCTGTCAGCTGTGTCCTTAACAAGCTAAAGAATCATACTCTGTTTCATCTGCCTTATCAATTACCATCTCCTATTATAAAAGAGGACATGGTATGTTACTTTGGTTTTATTCCCAACAATAAATTCAATATATTCTGCCATTTCTCCACTCCAAATCCTCCAACTCTTGTACTGAGTCTTTCTTAATTCCTTAATTCTTCCTTAATTCCATCTTCCCACTTGTTCTTTTAAAACAAGGATGTTGATAATCAAGCCAATGGCTTTACTTTTTACCTTCACAGTTGACACCATCTGGCTGAAGCTGATACCCAACAAAGCAGGAGCAGACATAACTGGATCCTGTGTCTCTGCACTGCTGAGAGCAGGGACCTCCACCTAATTGGACATTTAAGAAGTTTTGTTTAATTTAGCTTTTCATAGGAACTGATACAAACCATTGATGTATAGGATGTCTGCTGATTTATTTAGAAGAACAGATAACAAAACATACACATATAATACAACTTTCTGAGCCCCTGCTAATACTGTGAGCTCAGCAGCCACAGTGAAACCTCTCCTGAAGGTGTTGGAAGAACAGAGGAATTGATTTCCTCAGGTGCCACAAAGGTGCTCCAAAACAAACTGCTGGAAGTTCCACTTCCACTGCCTTTGAAATTTAAGTTTCCTCTGGTGAAGTTCAGAAAAATCCCAAGTAGTTTTGGCATGCCAGGTTTATCAGAAAACATGCTGTAGCCAGAAACTCTGGTTTGTAATTAGTCAAACCAATCCCTCTCGTGCAGGCAGCTGATTAACTGACAAATGCAACAACTGATTACATAAAGAAGTAATGCTAGGAAAACATCAGATTCTCCTCTGTCATCTCTTGTAATTAGCACTGGAGAGAAGGAGAGCCAGTGCTGGCTTTGACTAGCTAGTGACCCAGCAGACATTGCCATCTTCTCTCTAGAGTGTAATCACTACACAAGATGCAGCACAGTAAATCATTTCTCCACTGGAATATAAGCCTCTGAAATTGATTTGGTCCTAAGTACATTACTTAGTTCTGAAATTCTTTTAGAACATAATAAATCACTGCTGGTTTCAGTTTATAGACATGTAAATCACACATGACAAGCAATAAATCAGAATACTCAGAAGAACAATATCCCAACAACACATTCTTCCCAGGAGGTGAAGCCTGGCTAATGGGGACAAGCACCTCTTTTTCCTTTTTTTTTCAGGTGCTCTATCTCAAAAGGAAACAAATTGCATTTCATAGTCAACCTCCTTGGCCAGGAGGAGAAGAAAAGAATGCACATATTTGATCCAGGATGCCCATGTTCTGAAAAACTCAGAGTATTTAGTGGATTCAATGAGTAACACCTCTGAGGTGTTATTAAATGTACAGCCTAAGCTTCAGTTGGGTAAGACAAATTCCTCTCTGGAAGACAATGCCTCCCTTGTATTTAAGAACAGGCATCACATCATGGCCTGGTATTTCTTAGAAAGGATCTTCACTCTGCTATTTTTACCTGTAACTAGCCTTGGCAAAAGGCTTTGGCTCATCTCTGGATCTAAGTTAAAGTCAGCTTCTCTGTTATTGGAGGCAATCCCAAAGCAGCTGGCAACCAGGACTAGGCACCTGACTTACCTCTGCAGCCATCATGCAGATAAGGATCTTCCTGGTCTAGTTCCTCCTTTGAAATTTCAACTAAAAAGAGGAGAGAGAGGTATTAGAGGAGAAAGCACTTTTCCTTCTCACAGTAAAAACCTGCCTTCTTGGGATGGGACTCAGACCAGGGTTTTGGATAAACCAGGACAAAATTAAAGAGCATTATTTACATCTTTTACAGCTATTTCATACTTCAATTTGACATTCAAATGCACATGACCATGGGGCATTTTCCATCTGACTGATTCAATATGAGAACCATGCTGTGATCATAAGATTACCTATGGGGTGAGCTTTTCAAATGCAGGTTCTTGACATCAGGCTGTTACCCAGAGCTTAGCCTCATAAGGCATGCTGTTGAGGCATGCTTGGCTTCCACTGCCATTGCAGCAGCTCAGGGTACTCACAGTTTCAATGAACACCAGATTAACCTCAGAGATTTATTTAGACTTCATTCCAAAAAGAACTCCACACCCAACTTCTCAGCACCTACTTATGGCATTCTTTCAAGTGTACTTCATATCCCTTAACTCAGAGAGTTTTCTCTGGGGGTAATTCTGCTCCATGAACGTGTGCTGAGAGGTCTTTCTCTCCAGACAGAGGACATCAAAGGGTAGAACACATCCTACTGCCTGAAACCACCACCTGCCCAAGGGACTAGCTAATGGGCTTGCTCCAATCCTGCTGCTTTGAACCCAGCAGAAATGGTGGGTTGGTAGGGAGATGGCTGAACATAATCTCAAAATACTGATTATTCAATAGCTTACTCTCATTTCAAGGATTTTGTAGAGGTGCCTGGGAACAGAGCACCAAAGATTACTCTTTAAATGACTATGAAAGTGTCATACAGGGAGTCAGCTTCCTTACCCTCTGCAGCAAAATGCCTTGCATGCCTTGCTGTTGCATAACACAAATGCAAGGTGCTAGTCCAAGAAGCTGCCTTAAAAAAAAAAAAGAGACTGAGCTCCCCTTCCTGACTAACAAAGGTGTCTATTCATGGGGCTCACTCTGTCTTTCCACAGGCAGTTTTGATTGTTGATGGGAATAGCTGATAAATGTTCAACCACCTGCTTGTTTCTTAGATGAACACTGAGAATACTGTCCTCCTCCTCTGCTTTTTGACATCAGCCCATCATTGCAACACATAATTGCATAGTGCATATTATGGCACACAGAATAACCAGAATATCCACAGGTATAATGCTTACTACTTGTGGAGGGTAAGGGGGGGAAACCTGCAAACAGGCTGCAAGTGTCAAAGGCAAAAAAAAAACCCAACAAACTGAGGTTTGTACAGGTCATTTTGTCCACACTCACTCCCTGTGTCAGAGGGTGTCAGAGCTGCTGTGATCTACATGTCCCTCTCTTTTGGTAATGTTGAAACCCTGCTCCCCTGAAATGCTCAGTTCTCCCAGACAGTCCAGGCAACTCAAACACCTCCAGTTTGTGGGAATTGGCCTCTCAGACAATGTTCAAATTTTACCAAGCTGGCAAAGTCCAGCTGGCTCCTAAATCCCATTAAAAGAGTTGTAGATTTTCTTTTTGAGTAGGAAATTTTAAGTGGGCAAAATGCTAGTGATTGTTAGTCACCAAAATAATCTATCTTCTAATTAAGTTCAGACACCAGGACCTGAGTGACCACTTTTCAGCTCTTTTAGGCTCCCATGGTGTTTCAGCTACCACTAGCCCAAAAAATGAGCTCTGAAACATGCAACATTCAATTACTCAGAGGAGATCTCAAGTTTGAGGAATTCCAGCAGGAACACAGCACAAGCACTCCTTGTACTCCATGTAATTTTGTGCCTCACTTATAATTTGCAAGCTACAATACCTTGCTCCTTTTTAGGAGCATCATCACTGATGGACACATCAATGCCTTCATGACTTTTCACACAGCAAGCTCTGAAGACAATTCCACACTGGTATCCTAGCTTTGGGTTGGGTTCACAACTCTGTCCTTGAATTTGGGCAGACTTGCCCAGCAAACAACAGGAGCAACATATCTGTAGGGGGGAAAAAAAATAAACAAGTAAAATCCTAGCCTTGAATAAAAACAAATCGATGCACATTTTAGTTTCAACACTGTTATCTAACCTTGTCAAACTGATGGCAAGTTTCCTGCAAACCCTTTAAGAAGTCCTGGTATACTCAGGCTGAGACATTTTATCTGTGAGCTCTTGCATTTGGCCTCCATAAGACCAAGAACAGAACCTGGATCTTGTTGTCACAAGCACTGTGTCCATGTGAGTGTGTGCACAAGGTGATATGGAGAACTGGAATGGTCCACAAATCTCTGCAAACACCACCAAACATTGGATGTTCTAGCACCTCTGCTTCCCTTTTTGCCCAGTTCAATTAAAATAGAGAAGCTATTTTGCTCTGAAAAGTAGCCCATGCAGTCAAATGTTATTTAAAAGCATCACAGACACACCATTGCTTCCAGCAATGAAACATAAGCTGCCTCCTCCAGACCTGCTCAGCTGTGGCCCCTGGAACACACCAAAGGAGTCAACAAAAGGCAAGTCAACTCTGTGCAGGACTCCTTTTATTTAAAATAGAGGAGATGCTGTGGATTTATTCAGTTTTCAGCAGCAAAGATGTTTGGTTCTCTGGAACTGGTGTTTGCCAACTGTTACTGTCATGTAAAAGCAGATTTAAGCTTTTATTGTTAATTTTTTTATTCTTCTAGACTCTTTTTGGCTTGAAGAAAACTGCCTGTGATGTCAAACAGAGCAGATGGAATATAAAACAACTAATAAACATTGAACTAAATGTCTGTAATTTGGTGTTTTAAGGAACACACCTATTGAAAAGGCAGAAACTACTAAGTTCCTTTCATTACTCTGAGTTGTGTACCCCTGACTATATTCTAAGGGTTCCCTTATAAGACAGGAGTTTCTCTCCATGTACTGCAAGAAGAAGTTGTTCTAAAACTCAGAGCAGTGTGAAAGTAAAACAATAAATTCCTTTTTCTTTGTTTCTCCAATGTCTTTTAATTTCACAGCACGGTGAAGTAAGAACCATGGTATTTTGTGCTTTGCCTTTAAACACACAACTGAATTTCAGAAAAACTGAATTTTTCTGCTGCAGGATGCTGCACAGCAGGAATTCTCCCATCCTGGCCAGCACTGGGGGGTTTTTTTCATGCCCACCACACATTTAAGATACAGGTTTTCCCTCATGGAGCACTGTTTGGCAGGGTGGCTCCTCACTACTTACTTTCTTTCACTTGGTTCTCCAACTGCTCCCCATCCAGTGACAGATGCACTGGTTTCATCACTAGCATGTCTGGGATATTTCCCTCTCTTCTGGCCTTTCTGGATGACTTGAGAAAGAAATACTTGGTGATCTCTTCCAAGAATTGCAACACTTCTGAATATTTCTTGTAACACGTCAAACATCTTCCTGAGGCTTCCTTCTCCAAGGTTTTAACATCTGTCTACAATTTTCTTAGATTTACACTTTTCCCAACCATAAATTAGAAGGCAGTAATAAAAACTGAGCTGAAGACTGTCTGACTTAAGCTTGTGTATTTTTGATAAGCAGCTGCTGCCTTGCCAAATGCTGACATGATGTACTTCTGGATATCCTCACTAGCTTTTACTCTTGAGTGTAAGAACTGCCTCACTATTTCTTTGTCTGGTCACACAGTGCTCTAACTGGGAGCTACAGAGTTTCTCTGAATATTTCTGTCAAGAGTGCTCATTAATCTTGCCATTCTTTAAGTGCTGAAAAACCTCATGTTCTTTATTTCTTCCAGGTTGAGCCATCACTTGAAAGGCCTCTGTCTCCAGCTAATGTGAATTTTTGAGTCCTGAGCTTGCTAAGTCTTGCAAGACCTGTGAACCTGAAAAGTTACTTTTTTTTTTCAGTTCTCCCACTGTGGAGTGGTACTAAATAGCAGTGATAAGGGTGGTTTAACTCCCATTCATCAAGCACTCTGAGGCACAAAGCAGTATGCCATCATAGCTATCATTATCCTGGTAAGATTCATCTCAACTTTTAATTTTTCACACTACTTTTTTCAGGGTTTCAGGTTATTTTTTCAGGTTTCAGCCTATTCTGAAAGGCTCTGGTCCAGTGTAAAGTCTTAATTGGCTACATTTTATAATAGTCCTTTATTATTTCTGTCACCATTTCAGTTCTAAGATCAGTGTATTGACATTGCTTTTGTGTATCTGTCCACAAGAGGTCCCTCACTTGCTGAGATCCAGATGCTATGAAAAAACTGACTGGAAAAAAAACAAACAAATAACCCAGCAGAATTTTTCAGATTTTTTTAAGACCTCAACAAAAATCAAAACTATGTTCAACAGTCCAAAGCAGTGACACTTTAAAAACCAGAGTAAAACAAAAACCAGAGGAGTAAAATTAAGCTTATCACTACCTATGCTTAATGCCTTTCAGTGCAAAAGCTAAGGTGTTTTCAAAACACAGACCTTTTCTCTTCTCTCCAATCACAAGTTTTGAATTCCAAAGAACAATTATCTGTCTCATTTGAAGTTCTGCAATTAATCCTACTAATTGAATTACTAAATCACTCTTTCTGCTTCCTTGAATGAGACCAAGAAGTTCCAGAAGATTTCTTATGCTACCTAAGCTAAAGAAAATGGTCCAACTCAGGCAAAATGAGATTCAAGCCCATGTGAGATGGGTTTGGCTGTTGTGAATGCAAAAAGTTTGTTTACCACAGTAGGACACAATTGCCAGATACTCTGTATGCCTCCAGCTCATCAGATTCAAAATGTATTCAACAAAATAAATGATGAATTGTTCACTGGTCATAAATCACCTATGTCCATCATTGATTAAAATTATTATCTACAAAGATATTCCTACCTTGGTTAGGTGTAGGATATTCCTATGAGAGACCAGGGGCAGCAGATCATTGCTCACAGAAGATTAATTAATAAACCCATGCAGGGAAACCTCAGTCAGTTGGTAGGAAAGTGGGTTTCCTTAGCTGCATTCTGGTTTAGAATTGTCCCATGGCATGTGTTTCAAATGGTACTGCTGTTATAAACCTCTCCCTGGTGGCAAGCACCTGAACCTGCAGAGCACTCACAGTCCTTGTTCATGCCCTTTCAAAAGTATTCAATTGCAAGCAGTGTGAACCCCCTCCCTTTCAAGAAATGGGAGACAAAGACCATAATAAAAGCATAAGGCAGGGCACTGATTACAAATGCCACTGACAGGCATTTTTATTCTAGTACCAAATGCTATTATCCCAAGCTTATGGATCACAAGCTTATGATCTCCACTGGACTGTAAATTGAAATCAGAAGCTGGAATTGTTCAGTACACTCAGAGTATTAACTTTAGCCCTACCCCTTTGGACCACCACTATTGAAAACCACTGAGTGTGACCTTAGGCCATGAAGCTCTAATGAAAGCTGAAGTCTGAAGCATGTCCGAGTTTCTCACCCATCCCTTCCTAAAGCATTGATGTCTTTAAGCAAAAGTAATTTCCTAGCCAATTACCTATTCAAGACTTTCCATCCTTTTGTGTTCTACCCTCTGCCAAAATGCAGTCAGCCTGCTTCAGTGAGGAAGTTTCTCTCAAAGAAGCACAAAGTGGACAGCATTAAGAGAGACCTAAGGCGTAGGTGGGGAAAAAGCTGTTTACATGCACCAGTGACCTTCAGATTGAATCCTTCATATCAGCCAGCCAGTACAACTTCTTCAAGATGAACAGGAGCAGCTGTGATGTCTCACCTTGAAGTATTCAGCTTCACAGGTGGAATTGTCCCCCGTGTGAGAGTCACACTCCTCACGCACGCTGGCAAACTCCATCCCATCTGAGCAGAACTGCTTCTCCAGCTGGCTGTGGCAGCACTGAGCCCGAGTCATCCTGGCAGAAGGGTGGGAGCAAGGGGAGAACAGTGTCATTGATGGCTCAAGAACAAATCACATGAGCTAGGGCAGTTAATATTTGTACTAGTTGCATGGGAAGAGGATCCTGCAGGCAAGCATTTGGTTACAAAGGAGAAGAGGCAGAATGTCTCGGTGACATCTAATATGGTTTAGCTGCCCATGTACCCTGGAGCCTAACAAAGTTTGTAATGACATTTTAACCACATTTGCCACTGGGATCAAGGTCTCCAGGACTTGCACTCTTGCAAGTTTTGTGACAGCTGGCAGCTGGAGGGAGGATGTTGAGAAGCAAGTTGTGCTCAGAGTGATGGAAGGGAGAAGTCGTGCCCTGGACGTGGCAAGAGCCTGGGGTCCCAAGGGCAGGCTACCCAGGCACCTGCTGCCCCTTGCTCAAGCAAACAAGTCCAGTGCTGCTCTGTGGGACAGTGGGAGAGAGAGGGAGAAGTCAAGATACCAGAGAGGTCAAAGTGAGGAACAGTGCTGCTGCATGCAACATGAAGAAAGATGAGGGAGAGAAAAGCATCACAGGGCAAGAAGAAGAGACAGCACAAATATCTGCAGGACATTCAACTTTGTTAGTTCCACTGAGCATAAGGTCAGCCTCTTTTATCTCAGTTTCAGTCAATAAATTGAAGTGAGGTTGTCAAACCACATTCCTGAAGGTTTTCCCAATTCCCATTTCTTGGATATTCTAATGATCTACTGTGCAGTTCTCAGTTGGACAAAGACAGCTAAGAGGTTTCAATGCAGAGGAACAAAAACCAGGACAACTTCATGAACGAATTACTCATAAATAGACTCTAAAGTCATAGCAAGAAGTTATGCCCAAGACAGTAACTTTATTTGGCAGAATATTTGAAGTTTTTGATATTTGATTTAGTTCCAGTTTGGAAGTATATGTAGCTTTTTTGTTGCTGAAATTCCCTCTGAAGTAGAATTTCCATTCCCTGCCCAGCTCTGGGGTGGTCTGTCAGGACTTTGGAGGCCTGTAAAGTCTGAACTTCAAGCCCAAGAGTGTGGGAGCTGAGACTTTGCAGCTCCTTTAGCCCTCCAAGTCCTGCTGAGGAGGTAGATATGTTAGCCACAGACAAACAAACAACCAAACAACAACAGGCTTGCAGTAGTTCTGACTGATTTTTAGGGTGAATTTTTTTCTTTTTTTTTTTTTTTTTTTTAAATACAAGTAAGCTCTTTGAAATCTTTGACAAAACAGCTATTTCAACCAAAACCAAAAACATTTCTTAACATCTCCCACAGCTGTATTCATGTCGTGTGGCCCACCCCAACTGTAACAGGAATTAAACATCAAATACTAGATTCAAATACCATTTGTTCATTCTCAGAACAACAACAAAAAATCCTTTATTGCTCAAATCCTGCAGTGAGGTTGCCCCAGTCACAAATACTGTTTGAAGATGTAAACACTTCTGTGGATGTAACAGAGGTAGAAATCCTTGAAGGACAGTGGAGAAAAATGCTAGAAAAATCTGGACACTACTGATCTTCCAGCTACAATTTAGCCTGTGCAGCTGACCATCCTTTTGGGGTTTTTTTTCATCCCCTTTGCATAGCAGCCCATGTGCTGATGGTCATCAGAGGTAGCACCACAAGCTCTTCAGACTCCAAGGCTGCTGAGATGCATGGGCAAAAGGCTGTTGGTTTTATCCACATTTATCCACTTTTTTTTTTGTCAGTAATTGCTCATGTGTCTCACACAGTATCTGCCTCACCCACTTGTGATTTATCATTACATCACTACCATTTTCTTCAGTATCAGCTTTACAAAAGCTAGATGAAGTGTTAGTGAGCTGTTTTCAGTCTCTAAAATGGAATTTTTTACAGTAAATTGCATTTACAGCAGAACTGCAACTCACATTAATTAAATGACCATTAAATCACCAAGATTCGCACTCCCAGATTGTTGATTAACTTGGTTCCCTGTTTTCCTTCTTTGTCTGTAATTCTCCTGACTCAGATGCCAATTTAGGAAATACTTGAACTCCTACCTGTCAATTCTCCTGGGTAAGAGACTGCTTTCAATGCCAATACAAATGCAAAACTCACAAAACATGGACAGACCTGCCTGCAAGATACATTCTTTCTGTAATAAAGATCAATCCAACAATTCCCAAGGTTAAATCACTTCTCAATCCATTTAAAAAGATAGAAGGGAGCAGCATAATGTGCTTTAAATACAAAGTCCTCTGTGAAACTGCCTCTCAAACTATCAATCACAAACTGTTAGCTCCACAAATTCATAATAATTGCATTTAACAGCAAAAACAATGCAAACTATCACTGCCATAAAAAACAGAAGTGCCCCAACCATGTTAAAGAAGTCAGTATACCCAAAATATTTATGTGCATTACCATTTAACTTCATTATTTAATTTGCTTGATTGTAAATAAGAAAATACTATCTGTACAATGCCAGTAAATTAATAAATCCATTTATTAACTCAGGTTTTCTAATTTTGATGGTCAAACATTTGACAGAAGTCAGACATTCTACAGAACTAAGGTTCTCATTGCCTTAAGTTCCCACATACAGCAGTTCAACTAAAAATTGCAAGACAATTACCTGCCTGTAAATATATATATATATGTGTGTGTGTGTATATATATATACACGTATTCAAACCACAGATTATCTCCAGGCTCTGTTGTGTTTCTAGATAAACTTTTGCCCATGCATTTGGGCTGTTGTGTGCTCATGTTCTAAATCAGCTTTCCT
>JANHGL010019874.1:11404-29100 GCA_024611195.1 Ceyx melanurus
GATTTTTTTTCATTAAAATTTGTTAAAAAAATTATAAAAAATTTAATTTATAAAAAATTAAATTTCACTGCCAGACATCAGAGAGAGTTTACCTGACTACCTCACCTGGATCCTCCTAGGTGGGAAAGCAAAAGGCAGCTGAAAGCAAGGTAACCCCATCCAGTAACTCAGTTATTTGCAGGGAATAACCTATATTCCAGACTAGGGATTATAATCCAATAATTCAAGGCAAAAAGGAATGAGTTAAATGAAATTATAGGATGCAGCAGTCATCTTAAGGTAGGCACATTTATGGAAGGCACCAGTTAGCACTTCTACTATGCAAAGCTCTGGAGTTCTGGCTGTCCCTTGGTAGGAAAGATTACATCAAAATGGAAAAATGTGTAAAGAAAGGCTAGAGGACAGCTCAGGGAATCAAAGCCCCATTGTAAAAAGGAAGAAATAACACCATTTTAAGCCTAGGTAAGTAAAGCTTGTGAAAGGACACAGCTCCTGTCAACAAATATTACAGCAGTAAACAATAATCAGAGTGATGGGATTGAGCACACCATTTTTTAATAGAGAAAATCCTTATATTTATGAAAACAACTACATTAAATGTTATCTTATAACAGAGCACTGTGCTGTGATCCAGGTCACCCTTCTAGTCTTACTTAGATATCCAAATTACTGGTCAAAATTCTGTCATTCTAAGGTCAAGACAATATTTCTCTTGAATTCCTCAGTGTGTCCAGAGCTCATGCCAGTGTCTGAAAGCTCATTGTAGTTTATATTGCTACAGAGAACATCAGTCTTGGAAATAAACAGCTGCCTGTGGTGAAAGCCATGGATCTCTGGGAATAGGAACCCTGGCTGGTGCTCTCTGTCTGCCATGTAGTGCTAACAAACATGAGATGCATCAAATTTCATACAGTGTGTTGCAAATAACCACGTTTTCAGGGCTGCTGTCTGCAATCAATCTGAACTGTCTTGAAAATGATCCACATTTAGCTGAAGCACAGAGCTGGCTGCAGGTTTCTGCAGGGCTTTCTCCAAACAGCTCTCCAGCCAAGATCTTCCACAGAAGGACAATCTCTGGCTCTGGACACCAGCTCTGGCAACACACCTCTACTCCAACTAAATAACTGAAGAATTCAAAGCAGACCAAGTGAAGCAAGCTTGTCTGAGGGAGTGCATCCAGACAAAGAAGGATTTTGGGTGTTTTTTTGAGGGAGAACTCTGGTCCAGCCTCGTTGTTTTGGTGACATCACAATTCACATCCTCCAAAGATCCTGACAAAAACCTCTCGAGAATAGAGGGATGTGAAAAACAAGAAACAAGCAGTTAAAAAAGAAAAAAAAAAAAAAGAATAAAAAAGGACTCCACCCTCAAGACCGTTCTTCTAAAATGTAACAAAGCAGTGAAAAACATTTTCTCTAGCTCAGCTTTGCAGTTTTCTTTTTAAAATATTCTTTTTGTAGACAAACCTCTACCCTTAAAATCTCAGAATGTGCATGTCCCTCACTTTGGGTGTCACCTCCTGATTGCACTGGGATAGATTCTGTTTTGGCACTCAGAGTAGCTAATGAGTGTTCAGAAAAGAGACAGGCTTATCAACTCATAACTTGATTTTTCCAGTGTTGGGGATTCAATGGTGCATGTGGTTCCCAGCTGGAAATCTCTGGGCAGTCAGTTCATACTGAGGCCATTTTTGCCCCCTTACACCTCTCTTCAGGGGAGGTGAAGCACGTGAGGGAGTGATGGGCTGCAGGAACAGGATGTAACAGGAATTACAGCACTGCTCTCCTGTTGATGAAAGGTTGATGATATTGCCTATATTCATTTTGGAGGGAGAAATACTACAGGAAAAGTCCACTTAGTAAGTTTGGGAAGGAATTCTGGTATCACATCAGAAAAATATGAAGATAAACCAGAGATCTGTTATGATGGTAACATGTTAACTTCCTTTTCACTCATATATAGTCATTTTTCATGCTGACTACAGGAGAAAATCCAAGCCTGTTTGGGATAAAATCAAATGCAGCTCTATCACTGCTCTGTCCCTGGAAAGGAGTATGTGCAGCAGGGCACCAAAAAAACTTGTGTTAGTGTGGTGACAGTGAGGATGCCTGACCTGACCTTAAGCTGGTACATGTAATATTCTGAGAGATATTTCAGGAGTCTTGAGAAGAAGACAGTAGAAATGCAGCTGGAAGTCAGATCTCTTAATGTTACCAAAGCTGTCATGGAGAGGACCTGTCAGATAAGAAGGGGGTAGAGGTCACAGGAATGAAAATATTTTGTGCAGATGCTACATGCACATGCCAGCTCTGAATTCTGCTGACACAGACAAAATGTGCATCAGCATATGGTTGTTTTTACAAAAGGTAGTTTGCTAATATTATCAGGATTGCCATACTGCGTGGGAGTTCAAAGCAAGAAATGTGGTTAAAATCTGCATAGCCTTAAGACTTCCATGATGTAATAATTGCTTATTCAGCTGCTGCAGTGAATACTTTCTGTAAAAGAAAGATAAGCTTAAGAACATTACCCAAAAGTGTGATTCCAGGAAGGAGAAATCCTGGATTGTTTCTGGAAATTCTAAAAAAATTCTAAAAAAGACTGGATAATTTTCATGGCAGTAGCATTCCAGATAGATTAAAAAGGGACTGATTTTTTTTGAAAGTAAAAATCCACAATAGTAGCTACTTTGTACAGCTGTTGATGAGGGGAAGCCTATGTACTATCCAGGATTAGATCAGCACTGAGTAAGGAACAGCTAACAAGTTATAAAGCTGATTATAATACCAAACCAAAGCTATATCTGAGCCTAGATGGACTTATCAAGCAAACCTTTCCAGTTCTTCAGTGCAGTGAGTGACATGGATGCCAAATCCACTGACTTCCCAGCCCACCTAAGCAGCTCTAGTTTGGTAAGGATTTGGAAGCAAGGGATCCAAGTCTCTTTATTAAGATGTTTTCAATCTTTGAAACGTATTAATTGGTTAAGTTGGTAAAATGTGGTGCAGATCTTGCCCTTCACTCAGTTTACTGAGCCTCAGCACTCTGGAATGTGAGGAAACAGAACATGATCATCACTTCTCAGTGTTTGCAAATCCAGGCAGCAGATGGACTCTGTGAAAGCTCAGCACTAGTCCAACATGTTTCAGAAACAGCAAGTCCTCTAAAATAAATGGAACTCATGATTACAACAGACACACATTGCTTTAGGTTTCCAGAAAGGAGAATACTTCCAACTTTCACTGCATTATCCTTCTGACAAAACCTTTCTTGTCCTGTCAAGGACACACTCTTACTAGTGATGCTCATCCATCTGTCAGCTGAAAACAACCAAACAAGTCTACATACAGAATTTAAGCCTCAAAATGCCAGACTGGTCATCCATATTAGCCACTCACATTCTTCCTTCCAACCTCCCTTACATCTGACCTTGCCTGACAAAACCAGAGCAACAGATAACTCTACTGAGCTATAGGTTCAGGTGGACAAACTGTACTTGCCCTGATGTGCAGTGCAGGGAAACAATTCTTCTTGACACAACCACACCTGGCTAATAGTAGGTGGACAAGTCAGATGTCTGTGTAATGGAGACAATATTGTCAAGTGCTGGCAGCTGGGATTTATAGTCTTAATTTTTTGGCTGACCTTCCAAGAAACCATGGAAATGCTGAAACACACTCTGGTTGGCCACCGAAGGCATCAAATGGACTCAAAAATGAGTTTAGACAAGATTGAAGCCACCTGACACCAAAGGTGCAACTGGTAACAGACTAGATTCTAACTACAGCTTTGATGCATCTTGAGCTTGTAAACCCAGGCACATAGAGTTGAGAAGAAGGTGAAGGAGACCTGAAATTAGGAAAGAAAAAGATGTACAATATAAAATCTAGTCTCATGATTCCCCAAAACCAACGTTTTTAATTGGGAGTAATGGAGTGATAGAGGAAAGGATTATTATTACTAAGGATAACTATTACTATTCTCCATCTGAAATTATGTATTTGCTGGATGTCTTCATACTGGAGCTGGAATGAAGATGCCCCTCCTTTTTATGTGCAAAGAAAGAAGTGAACAGGAGCTTTTCTTTTACTGCAGAGATGCTTTTGTTCACCTCAAGCTAGTACACCAAATATGCCAATACACTGATGGAGTAAGATGGACACAGCTGAGTGGTGGCATTAGCTGCCTTTAGACAGCAAGTTACTCACAGTCCTTCCACTAGCTTGCTCTTACAAAAAGAATACTCCAGCTTGAACTTTCTAACAAACACATGACACTGGGAGCTCTCTTCTAACACCCACAACAGCAAAAGCCAGAAAGCATCCTCCAAGGCACCTGCTGCAGCCTGCAAACCTCTGTCCATCACCAAGTGTCCCTCTCCAACAGTGGTCTACACTGCTGTTTGCCCCCAGAGAGGGCCTAGGACTTCTCTCTTCCAAGTCTGCAGGTCATACTGGAGCTTTATGGATAATTCCTCACAGTTCATGTGCTACTAAGCAATAGAGTATCCTCTCCAAACAGGCTTCAAGGTTTTGAACCATGGCATTCAGAGGAATTCTCAGCCCAAATCACTGGAGGAAACCCAGTTAGCACACCAAGCAAAGCAGCAGCACCCTGAAGGAAATGCCTGGCACATTACTGTGCTTCATGGTTGCTTTTAAAACAGATGAGATTTTACTGGAAAATTTCTTAGGCCTGTAAACACTCATTTCTGGAGAATGTGGCTCTGGTAGCATCAGCAGTGCTCATCACACAGTTAGGGGAATTTTCTAGATATGGCCAAACCTCATTTTATGAGGTGCTTCTTTGCAGTTTATAAATAAAGAAGCTCTTCCAAGTGTTCATGGCAATTCTGAAGTAGTTGCTGTGTTTAGTGACAAGGACAGGCAATGCTATGTTGGAACATGGCTTATTTTCTCTGGTGAGGAAAGTAAATGCTGAATTTATTTTGCCACCTACTTCTTTAGATCTATCCATAACTCATAAAACCAAACAAATTAATTCATGGATGCAGGTAACTGAAGTTTTAGAGAGCTAAGACCCACCTTTTATTTCAGCAACTGTTAATAAAAGTATTGTAGAACAAGTTGGTCCTAACACAGCTACTTATGAAAAATGCATGTAAAGGTGATACAGAGCCTGCAGAAGTGCAAAAATAACTTATTTCTGCAAATGCATTGACCTGCTATCAGATGTCTTAAGCCTGCCAGAATAGTATATAAATATAAATATATATAGTATAAATACACTGCAGTAACTTGAGAAGCTAGGTTATGGATTTTCATCTTGGATTTCACTAACACGTCTGCTTTCAATTACACTGATGAAAAACCAGAGTTTAACATCTTGCTCTTCCCTGATCACAATAAAATGTCATGACTGAAAATGGACTATTAAAACTCAGCTCAAAAACTAAATTAGAGAGAGCACTCAGATATTAGAACTGAGTTTTTTGGTAGTATGTTATTGGGGCTGGGGGGGTAGATTTAATCTGTGATAGCATCAAGAAACCACAGATTTGTCCTTTTATAAATCCAACCTCCACCCATAGAGTTCTTATAAATTTACAGCTATAAAAGCACATGTAAAAATCATAATCTTAAAATAAATCTCATTCCACAAAGTCAGTGGAACTTTTTTTAGGGTTTTTTTTACCAAGCTCACTCTGAATAGACATGTTTCCAGATGTTTAGTGAGTCAAACTGTCTGTGCCTGTAGTACCAAGCCATGCCAAAGACACAGCTACAGGATGAACTATTCGTACACTGACTGGCCATGAGGATCTGAGTAACTCATCTCCTTCAGCAGATAGTAGTTGATACCATGAGGGGGGAAAAAAAAATAAATTAAAATGCAATGTTTGCAATAAAACAAAGTTCCATTGAGGGCAGTCCCTTCTGTTTCCTCAGAATGAAGACTTCAATTGATATTGATGATTTGGTGATTCATTAGTAAGGAAAATGCAATTAAGCTTCTTACCATCAGTTTGCTTAGGAGGAAGCTGTACTGCCAAAATACTTGCCCTAATAGCTTGGCATTTGTATCACTAAAGGATTAAGAGCTCCTATTTGCCCCAAACCCTCTTGTTCTAGCCACACAGAGGAACACAGGCTCTGCTGCAAAGAGCCTGCATCTAAAAAAAATCATCTCAGGAGGTAAATATGACCAAAAAGACAAACATGTGAAATAAAATAGAAAAAAAAAAAAATTCTTACAGCAATTGCTACTAATTATTACATTAATTAAAATTGCTAAAGATTTCTCTTGAGCAATGTCTACTTTTCAAAAGGCAGTGTCCTAAGCAAGGATCTGCTTATAGACATTTCAATCTCATTTTATCCAGTGTACTGTTTCCAGAGTTCTAAGGATGTAGAAATTCTCCATAAAATTAGAGTACAGATTTTTATTTGAGGGTAACAACCCAATATACCTTTTAGTGTCCAATTTGGCTATACTTTGTTAAAAAACTCAAAATAGTAACTTTGAAAACCTTAAGTTATATATGTAATGAAGTAATTTCATATATATATGCATATTATATGTATATATATGTCTAAATTACTTATATGACTAAAAAGTAATCCAGTAATTAAGTGTAGAGAGATCACAAAATCAAGTTCTTCAGGGTTTTACCATAACTTTGAATGCTTAAAAATTACTGTCAGTTCACCTTGCTAGATGAACACCAGAGTTTTGCAGATGAACACTGTTGAAAGTAGAAGTTATCTTTGGATTCTGGCACTAAACATTCCCTTTCTAACCTTCTTTATCCTGTTCCTCCTTTAAAAGGGCTGGCCAGTATCTATCAAAAGCAATTATTTTGAGGTGCATCTGTGATGTGTGCTTTACTATATGACAATTTAAGAGCCAAAAGACTGTGATAGTTGCAAATAATTGACTCCACTGGCTTTTTTTGTCTGCAATTTCTTCAGCCTGTGCCAGAGGCCACATGTTTTAAGTGTTTGCCTGGGGTAGAGCATAATGAAGCTTCCACTCTTCATGGTCTCCTCGGGTTTAAGCTGTTAGTCCCTCACCTGTTAGCTATAATACATTAATTACCACACAAAAAGGAGTTTCTTTATCATACCTTCCCAGTTCTATTTGCATTGCTGCGCTGAATTATATAAAAGGAATAGCTTCTTTTCTAGGAGTATGGAGAGAACAGGGGAAAAGTGCACAGAACGGGAAGGGATGGCCCCGATCCAGCTCCCTGCTTTCCAAAGCAACCACATCACACACTATCACTCCTAAGTGGTTCACATTTTGCCTTCAAAAAGCCCTCCTGCTCCCCTCAGACTTCAAGTCGCTGCTGGTCCTTGTTCCCCAGGTTTTGGGGGGTGTAACTGGGTGCCCAGCAGATCACATCCCACACCTGGAACTGAACCCGAAGCCACCTTTCGTTGCAGAAGGGGCACCGTGCGACGGCAGCTCCAACCGCCCCGACACGTCGCGATTCCCGAGCCACGGGGCCGCAGAACCCCCGGAGCCGCCGCCGAGCGCCCGGGCGGCCCCGCCGCAAACAGCCCGGGGGGCTCCCGGCTCCGAGGCGCGGCAGGGTGGACCGCCGAGCACACCCAGCCCTGAGACACACCGACTCACCAGAGACAAAGGCCGTCCGAGCCGAGCCTCGCACAGACGCTCCGCTGCGGAGCGAACCCGCTCCGGGGGTGGCGACGGCCCCGGGAAGCAGCGGCAGCCGATGGGGGCAGCTCCAGAGGAGCCGGTGCACGCCACGCCTTTCTGCTCACTGGAACGTGGCAACGGCGCTTTAAAGCCTAGCCGGGACGCCCAGGGGTCCAGGGAAGGGGGAAACACCGGGGAGTCCCAGTTGCCCCATCCCCATCGTGGGGCCCCCCGGAGCGCGGCCACCCTCGGCCTCCGGCGCGCAGCGAGCGGGTACGGGCGGGGTAGGCAGCCCGGGGGCGGCGGTGCGGTGCCTCGGTGCCCGCAATCTCCCGGACAGGCGGGGAAGCGCCGGCGCCCCGCGGCTCTCCCGAGTCGCAGCGGCCGAGCCGGTGGCAGAGCCGGGCCCGCGGGCAGCGGCGGAGCGGGGGGGGAGCGCAGCGCAGCCCGGCCGGACTCCCGCTGCTCGGCTCCCCGCACTTACCTTGGCTCCGAAGCGAAGGCGCCAGCGCCAGGAGGAAGAGCAGGCGCAGCGGCCGGGCCCCGCGGAGTTTGTCCATCGGCTGCCCGCAGCTCCCCGCCGGCGGGAGCACTCGCAGCGAGCGGGGCTTGGCTCTCCTGCAGCGTCCAGCGGGCTCCCCGCTTTGCTTCGCTTCTGCTGCCGCAGCTGTTAGCCCAGCCGCCCGAGACCGGTTGGAAAAGAGCTCGCAAGGATTCCCCCCCACACACACTCGGTGGGCTTTGCGAAGATTGAATTCACTGCCTAGGCGGTGAATGATCCAGCGCTCGGCAGAACAGAGCGGCGACCGCAGCTGAAAGCGCAGACCCTGGTGATTGGGATGCCCCTACCTCTCTCCCCGCCACCCCCACAGACGCTGCAAAAGTGACTCCCTTCAGCTCGGAAAACTTTACAGATCCTCAGCGTGAACCTAGGGCCGGCGTGACTGATTCTGTGAAGGAGAAATGCAGCGACTTCTCTTGCTGCCAAGTAGGAGAAAGCCACAAATAAAGGCAAAGCAAAGCAAAACAAAACAGAAGGAAAAAAACCCCACCACCTAGCAGAAGAGGAAAGGTTTAGCCTCTAGAGGGGAGATTCTCAACTCCTGTTCTTGCTCTGAACATGAATTTCACTCCAGCACAACTTTTGTCAATAAAAAGGATTTTTTTAAAGAAAGATATTCAAGAATCTTTCAATGAAATTCACTGGAAAAAAAGATTTCTCCCTTCACTTCCCTCTCTGAAAAGGTCAGAATGAGAATTTCAACCCGAATGAGGCAGTCTCAGCTCTGCTCTCACCCTCCCCTCCCTTTTTTTCCCCCCAAACCTCCTTATCTTCTTTAAACAGGAATACAAACACTGGTAGGTAGTGGCCAGAGGAAGAGCTGGAGTTAAAAGCACCCAGTTGGCTATGCTGCTGCCAAGATCTTTGAGATTATGTGAGGAATATTATTTGCAGACAAATGCACATGGAAACAAATGGAGAGTTCATCACCCCTCTATACTTTGCCCTCAGTTTTACTCAGACAAACAGCTGGAAGTCAGCTTATATTAACATAGCAGTTGTACCAGATGGACTCTGATTGGAGTATTCCTCTTGTAACTCATTAATAATGCATTTTTTTTAATCTCTCTCCTCAAAAAGTCTAACTGGAAAAAGTATTTTAAGATGGTAAGAATTGGCAGCGTGCATGTTTTGTTCCACACAAGGTTACCTGCTGTTTTCTGACACAAGAACATAAAAATGGCCCTGTGGCCAAAGGTCCAACTAGCAATGATCAGAAGTGGTCACCAAGGGAAGAATATAAACAAGTAAAATGTGTCAAAATCCTCCCAAGTGCTCTCCCAACCTCCAGCTGCTTTTTGTTAGCAGCATTTTCTCAGTGGAATGTGGTTCCTGTGCCCACAGTAGCCCCTATTTCTATTCTAGGTACTTACCCTGTCTCCCGATGAGTTCTTGTAAACCTTTATAATCTGAAATATCCTTTGGCAACAGGTCTCATGGATCTACCAGTGGGTTGTGCCAAGGGCCATTTCCTTTAGCTCCTCTTGTTCCTGGCTCCAGTAACCTTCTCATGGTGCCTCTGGAAGGGTTGAATAAGAGACGTCACAGAACTGATCCCTATCCACACTCCTGGTGCCCAGGTTGTTTTATTCCAGCTGCTGGAATTTGGCCCTGGCTGGTTTTTTCCCCCCTTTTTTTATTGGGAAGGGTCAACTACAAAAGGGGAAGAAAGATGATGTCTGACTTTATTTTGGGGTATTTTTTGCTTGCTTTTTTCTACACGTGAATACCTATTTCTGTTTCCCCTTCAAATGCCCTGAGTTTACAAGGATCTTATACCAGTTACAGTGGGACCTTGGCAGTGTTTCATCCCAGATCCAAGCTACTGTTTATCATGTATCAGCTGCAGGAGGCAACTAAAAAAGCTCACCCCTTTTCTAAAGTTTGTCCCAGTTTAACTGAATCAGTGCAGTCTCCCATAGAACTGAATCTGGATTCACTTCAATACTGCCTTATTTCACTTTACTTCATCCTAATTGATTAAAGGTGGGTAGAAAGGAGTTCACCAGATTGACTAAACCAGTGTGAAGTCACCCATAATAGCCTATCCACACAGGGAGTTATCCTGATTAACACCATGTGTGGACATTCTTACTCCAGAGTAAGAATTCCTTCTTCCTCTTAGTTTGCCACCACAAGTTGTTTACCAGAAATGAGGCAAATTCAAGGAACAGTTTAAGAAATATGGCTATGGCCATCTGCAGATCCTGGAACAGGTTTTTTTCCTTGGTTTTGGGGTGTTCTTAGGGTTTTTTTTCTACATATTAATACACATTTCCAGGATAAATTGGCACTCTCACCTACAATTAAATGCTACAGCCTTGAGTCCATGTGATTCTAATTACTGACCCCAAGCTTTGTAGTGAGTTAAATTATGCACTTCAGGCTCAATTCAAAGCTCCTGGAAGTCAATGGGAAGTAAGGGCTTATGAGAGGGAACATTTTGCATAACCACATCTTTTCTTACATCTGTTTGCAGAGGTCCTGTAATCCTCTGTGTAGCTTTTAAAACAAACAAATTCCTTAATGAGGATTTTATTTTTACTTCAGAAGAATAAAAATCATTTGTGCAAGCTCAGATTAATGAGCAACGACAGCATAACAAACCAACGTGCAAGTCATTTCCAAGGGGCTCACTGGGAGCAGATAGAAGCAGACTGGCAAAGAATTCAGAATTCATTTTAACAAATCCATTACCATCCATGGCAGCAGGTTCACATGGAGTTGTCAGTCAGCTACTTATTTTCATGGAAACAGGAATTCTTGAGGTGGCCTGAATATATATATATATATATAATATATATATATATAATATGAATATATATAAGGAATATCTATCATCTATATGGAATATCTATCATCTATATGGAATATCTATCATCTATATGGAATATCTATCATCTATATGGAATATCTATAATATATGTGTAATATCTATAATATATATGAGGCCACCAACCTCTGCTTAAGGAGCAGAACTGCCCTGCAGTCCCAGCTGTCATGCCTCCCAGCTCAACTGCTTTACTGCAGCTCCCAAATCCTGATTTATTTTCCTCCCCCCCTCCCAAATCCTGGCTTATTTTCCTTCCCCCTTGCCTGTCCCTGATGTTGAGCAAAAGATGAGTGAGTTTGTCCCCCACACTACATCCTCACATCCCAAATTACTGACTATACTGAATGGATACCAGCCTGAGTCATGGCAGGACCAGGAAGGTGGAAGGACTGAGAGCCTCTTTTGTTTCCTAGTGTGTATGAAGCTGTGCCTCCCAAGTCTAGGCAAGAAGGCTTACCTAGTTACCACCTTCTTGCCATCAAGAAGTAAAGTAGTTCCCCAAGCCCTTTTCAACAACATTGCTCCTAAACATTTGGAGTTTTTAACCCATTTTGGAGTTTGTTTCCATTTTGTAAGTGTTGCTTACATTTTCTTTTCTTTCCTGTCTGATTAAGAAAAAAAAATATAAGTATCTTGGACACACAAAGCACACTGGTTTTCTATTAATATGTATAGGGTCTGCTTCTAAGACAAGGAGGAGTTTATTGGGACATAAAGGAATGCTTTGATGATCCATGTCATTTCCCTTGTGGCATTACTTGTAGAATTCAGGAATAACTCAATCTGACATTCATGGGGCATTTCCTGCCTCTCCTTCTAGAGAGGCATCCTCCCAGCCTCTCAGATCTCCCCATCCCCATAAATTTCCTCTCCCCTTCTAGACTCTCTCCTCTCACTGCAGGCAGAACTAGTCTGATTTTCCAGGACTCAGGCCTAGTAAGGCTGGGCTCCACTGGGATGAGCTGGAGAGCAGTGGGGTCCTGTCCACACAGGAGGGGCCAACAGCATCTGAGCCCCAGATCTAAAACAACAGCAGGGATCAGTCATTATTTTAGCTGCAGTCTCTCAGAGGGGGACTCTGAAATTTGTCAATCAGCATCTGTAGCAGTGGTTATTTTCACTGTTCAAACAAAAATAAGATGTCATTATGAAGGGTGGGGGAAAGCCATCAATAAAATAAATGGCTATTCTGGCAAAAGGCCATTTCCCTTCCCAACATCCCTGATAAATCTGAGCTGTCAAACAAAAACTATATCCAAATATGTGACCAAATGATCTTTGGGAAACAGAAAATATCCATGTGAACATAAGACATTTCAGGTCTGCATGCATAAAATTCCCAAGTCTAATGTTTCCAATAGCTTAAAATCAAGACCACACAGTTTTCTACATGATCACTTAAAATCTGCTTCATTCAGTGCTATTTCATTAATGGTTTATGGATTTACTCTATCATTTACCATTTTTTTCTGCATGGCACCCATCTGTAGAGTCCCTGCCTTCCAGAAAACTTAAATCTTACCAGTAGAAACTGTGATTTAAACTCTTTGTAATGCAAGTGGTCAGCAAAAGAAGTGATAAAGCTCTACCACAAATTCACATATACTGGGTTTGCTTTATTCCCTCACAGACAGCATCTGTTTTTGTGCCTCAGTCTCAGCTTCTTTGACAGAGGTTCCCAAACTTTATTTACTCATGTACCACATCTTTCAGACTTTACAGCCTTGGCCTTTAATCTCTTTGTCCCAGGATCATCCTTGGTGGCCTGATTCTACAAACATGTTTAATTATACTATACACAGGGAGTGGGGCTTGTATTTACAGAATACTTACACAATTCTGAGTGGTGGCTATGGGAGGGCACCTTAATACAAAGCCATTTAAAAGTTATTTGTAGTGTAGCAAACTGTTTGGAAGAAAAAATAGGATAAATTTACAGTATTTTCTGCCACAGTTCTATGGAAACAGGCTGACATCTGGCAAACTTGGTGGACACTGCCTCACAGATGGAAGGGTGGATGGATCAGAATATCTTTGGGCAGCTGCAAAAGGAAAAATAAAGAGATTATCCTCAATAAATGAACCCAATGGGTTAAGTTGTTCCATTCTGCATGTACCCTGTGGGTCCCAGGTCTCAGGGTAGGCATTTTCATTTGTACATCATTACTCACAGCCTGTGGAGATGGGGACACTGGCCCAGAGTCTTTGGAGAAGAGCTGTAGGCTTTAAGGTTTGAATTAAAATTGAGTTTTCTGTCTGTTACAGCCTACTCTGACACTCCTTTCTTGGCTCCTGGTTGAGCTCTGAAAGCAGAATTAGCAACAGAATTTAGGTTCCATCTAAAAAAAAATGAAATAAATCAGAACCAACCAGCCCTGTACTACCCATTAAGCCAGAAAAGCCTTTCCCTCTACTTCTATTTCTTTTGACTGTGATCTCACAGCTGGTCTTAGATCTAGTTTGGGACTGGGTCAATGAAATAATCCTATGAGAGGGAAGAGCAGCCTGCAGCACAGTGTCTAGGAAAGAGGATGACATACAGACACATAGCAGCAATTCAGACCATAGGAAAGAAGAAAAAATCCATGCTCAGTCACCTCTCAAAAATGACCCCTCACAAGTCCTGTTTAGGAACTAATTATCTGGGAGAAATGTGGCCTGCAAAACAGCAAGTTTGAGCAGATTTGATCAGAGGTTCTCTTTCCAGCACTCCCTCTGGCTTCTGAGATGTCTTTTGGCAAGATGCTTTACCTCTCTGTGCCTCATTTTATCTCTAAGAATAACCTGATTTGTATCATGTTTGGAGCTCCAGAAAATGAAACAAGCTGCATAAAAATAGCTGTTAGGAACCTTGAGCCATTAACTGTGCCATGAGTGTGGTATGAAGTCATTTAGGTCAATTTTACCTTAACTTTTATTTCCTTGTGTTTGAAAGCAGCATCCTCCATGGTCATCCCTATCAGAATGTTAGCATTCAGAGTAGCTCTCATAATCTTTTCTCTAAATTTAAACATATAGACAAATTTCAGCTGAATAGCAGAAATATACATTTGCTTTGATATCATATATATCAAACATATATATTATATATAAATATAATTTGTACTTGAAATGTTCCACAACTATACAGGTCAGTTATTGTGAGAATGACAAAACCAGGATTCCTTCCAAATTCTCTATTTCCCATTATTAAGAGACAGGGGTACTCCCCACTGACTTCAGTGGGGCCAGTACTGCTGTTTTCCCCACAAAGAAAATCCAGATTGCCTAAGAAACTGACCTGCCTCTGTTAAAACCACAATCCAGACTGCTCACAAGTCAAACTGACCTTCTACAATGACTAAGGCTGTTATTCTTGACAGTTTGCCAAATTCTTAGGAAAAAACTAGCATCATAAATTATCCCCAAACTTTTACCCTGGAGTAAAACAAACCTTCTCACTTTAGAAGTGAAAGCACCTATGCACACTTCCAATAGTTCCACTGACAGTTTGGCTTTTATAGACATTGAGAACAACCTCTCATTCTCAGTTTCAGAAAGAAATTCACATTTTTTACATGAACACAAATGAAACGTTTTAGCCCCAGGTCCAGCAGTTCACTATAAATACACTAAAATATCCAAAATTTTGTGAAATATTAGAATATTCTTTTGTGGCACCTGAAACAAAATTATTATTAAATTATTATTATTAATCAGAATTAAGGAATATTTAAATACATGCTCATGCCAGACCATTCCTTACTATGCTTGGTGGGTTTCAGCTTGCTTGTTCCCATCCAAAGATGACTTTTGAATAGAAAAAAACTTCAAACTTAAAGAACAAAGCACAAAGTCACCCAGATAACACTTCCACATGTGCTAGCAAACACTTAAATCTGTTTCAGCAGTTTCTCTCTACACTTATTTAGTTTTATTGTGCCTTTCTCCTGGGGTGTGTTCCAAGGCAAAAGATTCTCAACCAGCAAAGATAAGAATAGATTCAACTTTGCAAGTAACTGGTAATATTTCTGCTGAAGTGCTGTAAGATGTGTTCCCATGAGATGGTATGCAGTCTAATTTCAATATAGCAAAACACTTCATCAGTTCTGAATAGGCTTAGAAACTTCAGTGGGATTACTCATACACCTTAATTTATGTGTGCCCTTCAATTCTTTACTGAACTGGGTTATAAAAAACACCCTGAAACAGAGAAGCTCACTCATGCTTGCCATTTTCCAAAGTACATGGTGGGAACTGTAGTTTTTCACTACTATTTCTCCAGTGCTATTTAAAAGCTAACATTTGCCAGGCTCCAGCATGGCTCAAGAGAAACTTTTTCACATCCATGCTAGTCATGCCTCCTGTATTTTCTGACAGCTCACACAATTTGAGGTCCTTTTGGCTGCATTTGTTGCTACACTGGTCCATTTCCTATTTTAGAAGAGCAAGCCTTACTAGAAAAGTCTGTAAATTATCTGGTTTCTTGTTCTGTTTCTAAACAAAAAATTAAAAATACACCTAAGAATTCTGTACTTAAGTCATTTGTACTTTTCCTCCATCTCAGGTTGCTGCTTAAATGATTTCATACCTGCTATTCTTTGGCATTTTGCTGTTATTTTTTTAATGCCAGTCATTTTGTACTCTGGGCTGTCACAGAACCACTGTATTCTACAATTACTCTCCACTTTTGTGACAAGCTAATTAATAAAGTCACTTAAAAGCTCCTTTGTTCTGTTCAGAGTCATGCAATAGGGGCTTGTTTCCAATCTCCTTATTAACAGACACAGCTGAGCAATATATACAGCAGCCTGCAGCAATTTTAGTTCTACATAACTAAATTTCAGCCATAATTTCAGGGAAAGACTGAAAAGATACATGGTCTAAAAAGTCATCCATGGCATGAAGCAGAAAGACAAAAGTCATATCATAACCAAAAGTGCAAAAGAAGTATAAATACATATATGTCAAGATTCTCAACTGTGTAAATCCTCATTTCAACAAAATTCTGCCAGTTTACAACAGAAGATAATTTTGAACTCATGGAAAATAAGGAGGTGGTGTATCCTATATATTTTTAAATTTCTATATGTAGGAAAGCAAGTTTACTAGCTAAATTGCTAAATTAAAATACTTCCAGTTAACTCTTTATTAAAATATTTTTTAAAATCCTAGCCAAAGTTTTGAAACTCAAGACTTGGACTAATATTAATCTGTAAAATCAGACTTTAACACATCATGGTATAAAGCACTACACTTAGCTGTAGCACTTAAAAACATTTTGACATGGCTTGTAAAATCATAAGCAGGACTTGGATTTAAAGTTCTTTCTGTTATTACATTTCCCCTCTCCTTTTTTTTTTTTTTTCTATTTTTTTTTCTTCCCAGTCAAAACTTCTTAGACCCTCTGCTTCAAATGAAAGCAAATCTGGTCCCAGATGTCACTAATTGGGAACAGGTTAGAAAAGAGATTTAAACAGAGATGCCTGCAGTCACCATTCATCATGAGGGATCTGACAACAGCCTATTTCACTCAGCTCTTTCATTTCTTTTGCATGATAATAAGTTTTAACTAGTGCCACACAAAACACAGAGGATACATTTAAGCAGCAAAGTTGCATTCATAGAGGTTCTAAATGTTACTTCTATTTGTAGTGGGCTACACACCATGTAAACAGCTCTTTTCCATCCAGATTTGGCATAAGCACAGCTCAAAAAATTAATTCATTAATCAAATTAGATCAGAAAATCAATTCATGACTCAAAGTGTCTTGTTCCTCATATCAAGCAACCTGTTTCTTAACTTCTGGAGTTGAAGAAGTAAATTGGGATTGAAAGGGTTAACTGCATTTCAGCAGATGATCAGTTAACATTTGAAAATTAATTTTCTGTCATAAACAAGATATTTGGAGAGGGAAGGAGGAGTGGAGGGAATTGTGGTTACTGGTGATGTAGGCTTGGTTGTGCTGCTGGAAACAGCTGGAATTTTGCCTTTAATTTCCAGGGTGGAAGGCTCAAGCTAACTGTATTAGTGGCACTGAACAAATCCAGGGGAAATACTCACTGCCCACAGAGTTAAACTAGGCCACACTTAATTTGAAATCTAGTCTTTAAATACAGAAAAATATCTACCTACAATTTCTGAAGGCAGCTTGAGATAGTTACATGCAGCTTGGTGCAAAGACCACTGAAGGCAACTAAAAACTCCTGAAATATTTAGACTACTTGACATTGCCTGTGAGGGTTTATTTTCTGTTCATTATTTGAGTAAGATACTAGCAGTTGTGCACAATTACAACTGTTGAATTTGTATTTCCATGTCATTCACCATAAATTGTGGTGTGCTCCAAAGGACAGTGCTCTGTGAGCCTTTTCTCCATCAGCCTGTGTCTCATGTTACTCATTAACACCGTTGCTAATTGGGAGTAAGACACAATAACAGTGGGGTTTGCCTTTCCTCCTTTGCTTTGTCTCAAATTACCACATAAGCATCTGCAGAAGTGTAAGGTCCATTGAAGTCCATGGCAAAATTCTCCTTACTTCATAGGAAACAGGAGCCAGTCAAGTTGTGTGCAACATTTTAAGCTGTGGAGATGAAACATACAGTGTCATTCAAATAAAAACTAGCAGGCAGTTGGTATGTTTCCATAAACTAATTAATAATATTTTTATTATTTTATAATTAAAATAAAACAATGC
>JANHGL010019876.1:7748-34687 GCA_024611195.1 Ceyx melanurus
TCTGCTTCAAACCAGTCAACAAAACCAACATTAGGTGTAAAAATATGCTATCCCACTCCTTCATTCAAAGATGAAAGAGCCTCTGTCTTGGGATGCACTTTTCAAGAAGGCTTAAAACTAGGTTATCAAAGACAGCAACAAATTATTCTAATAGCTCATCATTTAAGAATACTTTTTCTCTATAGTTTTGACCTTACTGGCTTGGATTAAAAAATATTACTGCTGTTTCTCACAGGCTCACATCATTACCTTCAGACAGAAGTATCACTGACCATGAAAAGGGAGAACACTGTGACCTTTAATCAACGTTATATAACATTCCTCAGTTTCAAAACTGTCTCCTTTTTAATTCAGCACCTCCTAAACACATCCTTCACAACACCAATGCTAGTGAGTTACTGCACAGGTAGGAAAGATTTTATTGCCCTCACTGGTCTCATTTCATTTTGGTTTCTCTTCATTAATTGCAAAAATACAACAGAAACAGTTCTGCTCCATAGAAATGCACTAAACCTCCCACCAGGTGCTATAATTTTTATGTCATTTTTAAATTATAGCACTGTTAACATTTTTTTCTGTAATAAAATGCGGTACTCAAAAGCAAAGGAGAAATACTGTTGACTAATGCCAGATGCAGGATCAAAAAAATAAAAATAAAAGGTAGAAGAAAGAAAAACACCAGAGATGTCTTCATATTGTCAAGCAGTGGTAGGTTGTTTATCATATTCATTCTCTGGCTGTCAGAGAAATCCCTACACATAGTGTCTATTCATGACAGGAGTGAATGAAGTGATTTGCTCCAAGAAAGACTCTTTCAACACCACCCACACCTTACATAGACCAAAACTTTTCATGGATCCAGAAGGAAAACCATTTTTCAATTAAAATAAACTCACCAATTTCAATGAATGAACACAGTTAAAGTATCAGAGTACAGAGATCTTCCCATAAAATAGCTTGACTGTGCTAGATTTCCAGCATCAGTTTTCAATGACACTACATCCTAAAATCTGAAGTAGAAGTTCCATATTATGGTCTATAGTGTTAAAAAGAACAAAAGCTGGAAATCATGTTTGAATATAGACTGGTTTGAACAAACAGAAATATTTTATATGTTTATAGCATGCATATTTTATAAAATATAATATATATGCTACAGTATATTTCTATATCATTAAAAATAACACATATAATTGATAATTACAATGTTATATATATGCACAACAAAACAAAACCTTCCCTTTAGAGCTCTGTGTGTTTAAAAAGTTTCTATTAGGCATGACAGATGTCCTTTACTGCAGCATACCCATTCCTGCATTTTTCTGTAAAGGTATCTGTTAAATGTACCATTTGACAGGAATGAAAGAAGTTACATTACCCAGGGGAGAAACAAATCTCATTAAAACTCTCTTTTGTTTGGTATTTTGCATCTTTAAAACTAATGAAAGTTAACATTCTTGTTCAAGAACATAGTTTGCATTTTGACAAACAGCTAGAGAAACCTCTAAATTAACCTACTGGGGAAAAAGAGATTAAAAAGTCTTTTTTTTTACCATTGTTGCACAAATAATACTTTGAAGCTATATAAACTTTTAGTAAATTAAGTTGAAGAATTATAAATTGTTTCTTTGTGACTTCTTGATAACTCTGTTCAATTATTTTTCATTCATTAATCAAACCCTGAGTTTCTTTGCAGCACTCTTTTTTGTTCAACTTTTCTGATATATCATATGATGTTCCTCAACTTTCTCATACTTTGAATTTCTCTGTGTTAGTAAGTAATAATAAATAATAAGCCATATTTTTAATTCCACCTTTCTACTTACTTTCCTGAGAGACTAAGCAATTGTTTAGGACTGATGCACAGAACTATGAAAAAATTAAACTGTATAATCCATATTGTCTTGAACAAAGTAGAAAGATAAAAGAGGTCATAGGAATATTGAAATATATCTTGTCAATATTAATATCATATGTCAATATTAAGAAGCTAAAGCAGTGAGGCCAGTCAGCCTGAAACAAGATAGCATCTCAGATTATTTAACCACAGCAGGTTAGTGAGTGCATCTTGAAATAGATGGTTTAAGAATCTGAGAACCAATCTACTGCTTGACTTCTAAGTATAAAACCATCTGAAAGCTAAGAGGAGGACAGTCACCCAAAATCTAGGAAAAGCTCATGAATGTCCAACAGGTAAGATAACTGCTGGAATGAGTGTTTGGAGTAGCTCTAAGGGTAACTACCATTCAAGTTAGTAGAGTTCATCTAAGTTCATCTTGCAGCCAAAGCTTTTCTCTGCACAACTTAGATCATGCTGCAAAGAAAGAGAACATGAGAGATCACTGTGGAGACCTCCGAGATGGTATATTGGGGAATTATTCCACATCCCCTACAGAGAATAAACAAAAATGAAGCATTCACATTGTTCTCAAAGTTATACATACACAGAGAAGGGAAGGGAGATGCAAAATAAAATCTTGCCTGAGCCTGATAATAGGAACAAATAAAGGAAAACAAACAGACAAACAAACCCCATTAAATATTGTCCCAATTAAGTGATTAAATCCTACAGCAGATCTTAGTAATGATATTTTTAATCACTTTCTGTCAAGCTTTGTATGAGATGAGACCAAGGAGAACTATTTATAAACTACCAAAAATTGAAATAATTTAAAACTTCAACATAAAATCACGCTTCTCCTTCAAAAATGTTGAAAATACCGTTAAGTTTCAGTTATCTTTGTCAAGAAATGTACTCTTATCACACATCCAAAGTTTAAAACCAGATTCTGTTCCCTTTTTCTATGGGGCATTTAAAAAATGTAAAGAACCATTCAAGTCTTTAAGCTTTTATGACAGGGTTTGGGGTTTTTTTCTCTGTGTGTGTGAGTGGTTTTTGATGTTGTTTTGGTTTTGTTTTTCTTTTTCCCAGTGAAAACACTGTGAAATGGAATCTGACAAGGATCCCCCCCCCCCCTTTTTCATTATCAGAAGTCAAAATCCTTTAATAATGACTTTCTGAAATGTATATCTAAATGAAATGTGTTTTATTTATAATTATTTGCAAAACACCATTCGAATTAGAGCTGTTTACAATTTTACATATAGGGCTAATCGCCATTGTCCAGTCTAAACTACTCTTTCTTACACTCTGTCACTTTCATAAATGAATTTTTGAGTTTCTGTTTAGGCTAAATTTTACTTTATTTTTCAAAATTAAAGCCTTAGCAATAATGATTTAACCACTTATTATTTTAGAATAATATCGGTGGAAAATGTGTAATTTCTTTAATGTTGAATACTATTTTCCCCATCCATTTCTTTTAAGTGTTTAAACTCTTTGATATCATGTGGATTGACCCTTCTAAAAAGGGAGCTGCCCTCTTAGTTCTATAATTTAGTTGTGTCCATGAAGAGGCAGTCATATTAATCCACATTCTAAAGCCATCCATATTGCCATTTGTACAGCTTTTAAATAGTAACAACTATAATTATCTTCTAATTCTCCATGGATTACTGTTTGTTGAGACTTGATGACATTCTACCAGCATTAAGGCTGATCCTGCTACTCCACAACTCCAAGGAACACGTTACCCACAGCAGTATTATTTTCAAGGGGGGAGTGGAAGACACTTGAGGCTTGTGAAGCATCCATAAATTTTAGCTGAGCTTGTACCAATTCAGAGCTCTCATCAAGAGTGAATGTGCCACTAGCCTTTATTGTACAGACATGAGAAATAGAAAAGTTTCATTTGGCTGTTGAAGAAGAGCAAGATAATGTGCAACTGCTTATACATATTAAGTTGCATAATACACAGCTATCTTAAAAACCTTTTCATGCTGTCTGTACATGAAAAGAAATAGAAAAATGGAAGAGAAAATATGAGTTGTAACTCTACCATCCCTTTAAACACAATCTACCTATACCACTAGCTAGGACTACTAACAGACATGGAGAACACATTGCAAACAATATGAAAAATCAGGAGTAGGTTTTCATTTTTACCCAAACCATTATTTTAACGTAATTTAAATATATTTTGGTGAGAAAGAAGTATGAAATAGTTTTTTAAAGTATATGGCATTAAGAATAACATGTTACTCGTTGAGGTGATGTTCCTATTTTTGGTGAAAGGAAGCCACTTTGTTTTTCCAACATACCTGTAATTATCTTGCTGTTATTATATTGCATTTAACATGTGACCATAGAAAGAAAAACTTTACTTTGAGATCAGATTAGACATTTCAGAAATGCTCTAAGCAACAGGGATGCAAGTAGCCCAACAGGATGCATGTATATAATATTTAATATAGAATGAAAAAATAACTGCTATAGTACTGGAGAACTCTAATACCATAATCCAATTTCAGATAACTGGATAGATTTGTCTCTTCTCCTTCTGCTAAGCATTTTTCTTTATGAGCTTTAGTTACCTGGTGTGTAGCAGATGGGCTCTTTTATTAGTTGGTAGAGAACAGCATTTTAAGCCTGAAGTGTTAATAAGCTTGCTGTTAGAACTGTGTCAAACCCCTTTAACATCTCTTTTACTCTAACTTTTGTCCGAAGGGTTTTGTTGGCTTTATTCTGATTTATCATATTTTTTTCCTGTTTTTTACATTTTTACCACATTAATTTATTTAACAAGACTTTCTGTGTCAAACATACCTTCTGTTATTTCCAACTCAGAAAGCTTATCTGTTCTCATCCCATATTGAGTCAGCACGAGGCAGCAAAAATTAGAAAGGGGAAAACCAGAACAAAACAAAATCGCAGGGCTCTAGACATTTTTTCCAAGAAAATGTCTGCTAAAACAACACATCTTGATTTTCAATTGTTTTGAAGTTCCTCAGCAATGTCTTTTTCAAAAATTCTTCTTTCACTTGTACATAACTATCAAACACAGGCTGGTGGAGCTTGTCTTCTTTGCCTTGCATTTATTTATTCTTGTTTAAATATTATTAAATTGAAATTATTATTGTTTATTCATTTCATTCACTTTTGAGAGAGCCATGAGAAAAATCCAGTTCTCCACACACAAAAAAGCTGAATATGACCTTTTCCATGGAATATATTAGCACCTCCATATTTCAAAACTTGTATTTGCTGTGAAAATGACCTTTGTGTCACGGATGTGCTTTTTGCTCTTCCAACGTCCATAAAGAATGTCTGAATAGGAGGCCACTGGGAAACAATAATTCAAGGTGACTGACAGAAACAGGTTTTAGCAAGTACATCCCAAATAAATGTCAAATTTAACAAAACCTCAGAGACACTGAAGTGTGCTACCCCTGTAGTACTCTCCACTTACAGAGACCAGTGAACATCCCGTTCAGAAATTAGGTTATGGTTATAATTAGTGATACAGGCTTTGCCACTCCAAAATGTCTCATCCTCTATCATGAGAAAACCTATCTTACATATTAGGACTTCTGCTTCAGGACTAAACC
This sequence comes from Ceyx melanurus, assembly GCA_024611195.1. Taxonomy (NCBI): domain Eukaryota; kingdom Metazoa; phylum Chordata; class Aves; order Coraciiformes; family Alcedinidae; genus Ceyx; species Ceyx melanurus. The sequence continues at coordinate 13,197 of JANHGL010019876.1, forward strand.
AGAAATTACTATGATTAATTTAACTGAAATAAAACAAAGAAAATAATTTAAGAATATATATTGTTAGTGCTTGAGTGCATTTGAACTTTCATATGCTAAAATGTAGATTTGATTTTTAGTCTATTACATAGACACAGTAGAGTAATAGCCAAGCAGATGGTGTTGCTTCATGGTATATTTTTAAACTTAACATAAATTCGTGTAATTATGTCAAAGGAGTTTATTTTAGCCTCTCCTATCTTGTATTGCAGATGCATTTTCAGATTTCTGAAAACAAGGCCTGGTAGAATTGAGAAAAAAAAAAGTTACTTCTCAGTATGAAGCAGATTTCCCATGTAAGTTCCAAACCATGAGGGAAATGCTGATATAGCAAAAAAAATAGCATCTTGGATAAAATAATACAAGGCCCATGAAATGGCAGTTTTGAGAAACCATACTGTTTTGCCCTTGTTAATTTGATAACTCACTGACTTCATAACTCCTGTAGCAGAAACACTGAAAATCAGAGTTCAGTTCAAAAGCATTAAGATATGCTTATATTTTTCACACGTCTCTTCTGCTTATGCACAACTTCTTTCACGTCAGGAGCCTGAAGCAGAACATATTGTGACAGTGAGGTGATAGAAATCAAATAATTGGTTGCATTAGCAGAGCAATATGGATTTTCAGATATAATTACTTCCTGTTAGATTAATTTTTTTCAGAAGTAAACATTTTTGATCACTGTCATGTGTATGAGAACTTACATTGCTGTGATACATGACAAAGGGATCTTGTCAGTGATCAAAGCTGTCTGATGTACAGGTACAGGGGCACTCCTACCTGAGACAGCTTGTGTGCTAGAAGCATGCATATGAGCCAGAGCATCACATTTACAGTCCTTTCTTTTTCAAGAATGCTGACATGTAAGAGAAAACAGCCAGGTGCTTTAGAACTTTTCTGGATTGTTCTTTCTGCTTAAATTTTTTAATTTATGTATCTTGAGTAACAAGTTCTTGCATTTTAAAGAATAAACTGTTCTATCAATTTCACTGAAATGATGTATCATACTGAATAATCAAACATTCCCTAAAACAGCAACTAATCCTTTTCTTCAATGTAAACCAATGTGTTTATTTCCATTTTCATTCTTCCTTGGTTTTTTTGGTCCCATTCCAAAAATATTTCAGGCTTTTCAATGCACATTATTGAGGAAATGGTTATATAGTTCAATTGTTGTGCCAATTTTTTACTTCTATTTTTCCAAGAGAAGAAAGTGTACTACACTCAAAGTGTTTTGAAGCTGATAAGTTAGCTGTCACCTAAAAATTTCCCTTGTTCCAAACTTACCTGACACTGACACTTAGCAGTTGTGCTCAGAAGAAGGTTTCACTGTGACAGGCTAACAACTGACAGTGTGCTGCTGTGCCAGCAGAGCTGAAACTATTTACCAAAGTGTTTCACAAAGAACAAAATCTGAATAAGGAAAACAGTCCAAGACCTTCTATAAAATTCTGAAGATATTCTCCCACAACCTGGGTTTAGAAAACTAGGACCTGAATGCTCTACATGCAGGAACTATGCAACAAGTGTTAAACTTTTAAATTGCCATATTAGCCTCTATGGAAAGTGTTCTGTGCATGGGTGCTAACCCAACAAAACTACACAAAAAATATCAAGTTTTATATTTAAACTTTGTATTAATAGTTAATTTATACAGATTAGTTTAGCAAAGCAGGTTGCTTATCAAAATCTTTGATAATAACAGAATTCAGTGTCAATTTATCCTACAATATGACCATTCACTCTGAATAATCAGTAATGTTCTATAACTGTATATTAAAATTATTTAATGGCAGTTTCAGCTTCCTAGCTGGATAACAATTCATTTTAACCATCTCTAATTAGATTACATCTTGTTTTACATATTTTAATAGAAGCTTTCTGTTGGTTATTTTAAAAATTATATGTGCAAATGATATATTAAATAATTGATGAAGCAACTTGTTTTGTTCATAGCTACCAGTGATGCTTTCTTTCAAAAATATGTTTAGGCAGCAGTTCTGTTCACAGCAAGATTTTTGCATAGTATTTTAAAAGATATTTAAACTCCTGCTGTGATGAAGGCTTATTTAGAAACACTAACTTTCTAACCTGACTTGTAAAGTAATTTATAAAAGCTCGTAAAATGCTACTGTAGAATTTCATTGCATAGGGATACTCCTCTGATGATTCTAAATTCTTTAGCACTTGGGCAACTCTGCATTATTACGTTGTACAAAGCATATGAGGACAATTATCCCTCCTGTTTTATTAAAGCTTTATAAAACTCTCAGAGGTTAATGCTGCAGTTATTTATTTTCCTACTGCCCAATCTGATTGTGTAATAGTGAAAGGGGAAATAGGGTCATTAATTTCTTATTAGACATATGGTAAATTATGTAACTGAAAACTATGTGCTAAGTATTTATGGACAGTTGTGTATATATATGTATAAATAAACATATGCATCAAGGATCCTTTTAATATTAAAGATATCCCATAACTACTGTGTAAAGGTGCTAGTGTTTTAAGTATTAATTTTTTTAACTTTCTTTTTAGTTGAAAACTGAATATATGCTCAGTATTTCTGTAAAAAGGTTTTTTTTGAAATAAAATTGGATATTTGCAGACAATCTAGACCTACAAAATATTAGTTTTTTAAGCTCTGTGTTTCTTAACTTTGTAATTAAGACATCTGTAAGTTATAAGCAATACTTTAATTTGCAGAGGTGAACAGTATAAATAAAAGCTTGAAAAAATAAATGCCTTCCTTTTCAGGCTGTGGGATCTGAAAGAATGTAAAATAGCTTTCAGGACTGAAAAGGCTGTAGATTTTAACATATTGTGTAGGCATTTAGTAAGTTCCTGAATGGGCACATACAAATTAGAATCCTTCCAGCACCTGTAAATTAATGTAATACAATACAACACACAAGTGCAGAGTAACTTCCACTGAGAATACTTCAAGAGAGTTCCTGTAGAAACTACTGGGAAACAGGCACCTCTGCACTGAGCTTAGCACACAACACATCCCTGGTTTGTATTCTTATGAGGAATCTCAAGCTCAAATGTAGGCATTTCAAATCTCTTCCTTGGTGACAAAGTTTTAGGCAAAGGTTTCCATTTTCCTAATGAGAGGATGGGTGTGTCTGCCACTGAACACAGAAGTACTGAACAGATGCTCAAAAAAGGTCAGAACAGAGCTACAAACAAATCCTGTCACTTTTCACCTTTGTTCTGCAACTCTTTATGAGCAGTCCAGGAAACAGAACATTTTGGAAACCAGCATTGTTTGCAAAAGTATCTACTAAGATCCACAAATAGAAAATTCTGTTTTAAAGGACACAAAACATAAAATGTAATGCTGATGTGCTTCCTCCAAAACAAGTGAATAAAGTATGTCTCTTGGTACATTGTCCTTATCTTGATCCTTTGGATTTCTTTGGAAGCAGTGGCAAACTGATCTCCTGCATGTCACAACAGGGCAAACATAAGCATCAGAACTGCCTGTCCACTGCCCTTCTGCCAGTTTACTGTTCCAAAATTTGCCAACTGAAAAGTTTGGATAAATCAGGATCGTATTTTAGATCAATTATCTTTCCCATCCTTTCCCCATTGCCTTGTGTAAACTAACCATGATGTGACCACATCTGGCCCCCTGCTAAAGGGTACTAGGAGTATTCTGGCAACTAACTTGGTATGGTACTTGTACTGAAGAAGAAAAAAGGAAAAAGCAAAAAAATGTTCTTCCCCTGAGGAATAATGAAATATATAATGATTTTTTTCCCCCAGTAAATCTACCGAGGCACCTTTATCCCAAAGCCATGCTTTGTTACTTGATTTTTTTATAAAGGATGAAAGAGCAGCTGGAAGAAAGCATGCAGGAATCCAGGCAGGTCCAGGAGGAGAGGAGTGATATATGACTGTACATGGCTGAAATACTCTTCTGTATTCTAGAAGGAATTATGAGTACCTTGGTGGCATTTTCTGCATAAATCCTAATAGTTGTGCCACTGTGAAAAGGTTTCTGCAGCTGCTCTCAGGTTGTGCTTAGCAGTAAGAGCTGTGAGAAGCCTGCAGAGCTTGGGGTTTCAAAGGGCATGTGAAGGCAAGTGCCATCTAAACACAATAAACCAAAACTACAGAGATATTTTTACATCTTCTTCTACAGAGAAGATTAAAAAATATGTAACACATAAAAATTAATATGTTTAGAGATTTGCTAATTGGCATCAAATGGTAATACCCATCCTTATCAGTTTTCTAAGGTTAAATTCCCAGCTACTTTTTCCTAAGCTACATAATTACTATCAAGAAAATGATCAAATATCAAAGGTTTATGACAGAAAGAGAAAAAAATACATTTGAAGGCAACTGTTGTATTTTAATCTTTCTATTTTTGTAAGCTTCATATATGTGAAAGTAATACAATAATGATAATGTACTTCTTTGTTTTATATTGAAAAGTCAGACAGGATAATAAAGCTTCACAAATCAAAACATAAATTAAAAAAAAAAAAGCACATAAAAGAAATCAGGAGACTTCCTCATAATAATTTCTTCCATAGTCTTTCTTACTCCCACTTTCAGTAGTTAAATGTGGTTTACAGCATGTGCTCTAAGAGTGTAAGCAGAGATCACACATCTTCCAGAAGTAACTTATAAATAATGAAATAACCACCCAATTATCTAGAAACACCAAAGAGATGGATTTTTTTTTTTTTTTTTGCTACACCTTGCATAAAAATTTCCTTCTGAGAGCCACGACTGATGTGCAACATGTAAAGAAGCAAATGGCCATGCCACTTTTGTTCCAGTAAGCATACCAAGACACTCATTTTGTCTTAACCAATGCAGAAACAGAGACAGGATCATATCCTCTAGACATTACCCTTCAAGACACTCATTCTGTCTCTACTTGCAGAATACTATACAGTGAGGCAAATAAACCCTGGGTTTCACCCCATTGAGTTCAGTGTTATTACATAAAGAATACATTTATTCAAATACATCTCAGTCATTATACAAGCACTTTTAATGAGTTGTGGGTGAACAATGGCTCACCCTCCAGCATTTTTTTTGGCTAAGGGATTCTGCTTTCCAAAATACAAAATTGCTTGCCTTTTTTTTTTTGCCAAGACTGGCCTGCATAATGGAGAAAGATTTCTCAGGATACTAATTAAATTGCAGTTGTTCAGGGAAAGTGGTCTTAGAGAAAATATCAGCTTCATAGTCCTGCAGGTAACATCCTGATTTTACCCTTACACTATGTATGAGGAAAAAACTGTAGTGGGATTAAACAGGAGTCACTCCAGAGTGCACTAATTGTGCATTGAAGGGAAGGTGATGCTGTGCTCTCCATCTTCTGGAGAAGTTGGGACTACAGCAATTTTTCCCCCCTGATATGCTATATCTCAGGATTGGAGAGAGGCAGTCACCAGGACATAGTGTGGCAAGGAGGGAGAAGAATTAGAAATGTAATATTAACTGAGGGGAAGAAATAAAATCAGAAAATAGAAACTTAGATCCAGGAAATGCTAAGATAGCTTCAATCCCTCCAGTACTGCATTTATAAATATATGAAACTGTTCTGACTAGATTTGCTTACTTACCTTGCATCACTAAATATCACTAATTATCATTAAATATCCTGATGCTTAAAATTACCCTGATATTTTTTTTCTTTTCTACACACTCACATTTTTTGGGTAATTACAACATCATAACCTGCTTTCTGAACTCTCAGCATTATCAGTGGAGTTCTAATTCAATGACAATTGAAAGTATAATAATTTTTTCATTATCATAACTTCCCAACACCTCTTTTTTTGATTTGTATATTCAATAGGATTCCCAAAGACATATGCAGTCAATAAAAATAATGGTGGAAGCAACTTACAGACAGAATTCTTGTGGTTACTGTCTTTGCTGGGCATCATCTTGACTCCTCTTGATTTCAGCTCAATTGCTTTTTTCACTGAGAAAAAAAAAAAGAAAAAAATCAATATTGAATTTATAGAAAGGACATATAGCTGCCAAATCATGTATTACAGTAATACAGAGCTGCACAGGAATCCTACAAGCAGACTGCAATGACTGCAGTTTCTGTGATAATGTAAATACTGTCTACAAAAATACACCCATTTATCAAGTTTTAGAACATGTCATTTTTAAATAGTTAGGCTATTCTTGCAGTATTTTGAATTCAAGTTTCCTTAGGGTAAAAAAAACAAACAAAAAACCTCCCAATTATATGTACGTTTCCTATGTTTGCCACTGTATATGGAAAAATCTTAAACATTTTATCAACTTAGTTCTTCTATAAAATGTACAGTACATTATCTACAAGTATCTGAGGGCCACAGGCTTTAAGAGTGAAATTCACATCTGATATATTTGATTGACTCTGTAGTAGGCATGTTTTCAGTTTGGTTTCCTGAAAAAAGGAGATGCAGGTTACAGGATCACAGTATGCTCCATTCCTTGGCTCTCCTAACCCCCTTTAAATCTACAGAGCAGTTTCAACTGAATTAGAGAGTAAGAGCTCTCAAAGGGACCAAGCTTTGTGAGAAAGAAGTGGTGCAGTGGAGGTTTAATACCTGTTTGCTCTGTTTGGCCAGCTGAATGGCTGCTAAACTAGCAGTTCATCCCCACTAAGTAGTTAGAACACCACAGTAGGAAAAGACATGAGTAGGAACTGGTGCAGTTATGTGTTAAGGAACATATGGGGTAGAATTTTAATTCTAATGGTAGGAGAAAAGGTGTAGGACACCCAGGAAATTAGTTAGTGGCTTGGGAACAACATCATCAATGGAAAAGAAAATCAGATGTAGGAAAGATTTGTGAAATGAGCCTGGACAATTCAAAACAATTGTGCAACAACCAATAGCAATAGCAAAATAGCCAGTGAATAATGTTGTGTATGAGAATGAAAATGCAATATCATAATGCATGTCATTTACAGTGAAAATTACAAAAAAGCAGTAATCCTTTCCTGATTAATATTAAAACTTTTTTTTTTCTAGAGCTTGCAATGTTTAATAATCTTAAAATATAGCCATTTATCTTAGATACACACAGAAACAACAGCAAAAAAAAACAACTCATTTTTTAAATGGCAGTAATTTGTACTTCCTACTATATAAATATAAAAACCAATACAACAGATGCAAGAAGTTGATAGAGGATTCAAACCCACATTGTTTACATTGGCAGATAAGTAATTTATTATACAGTGGGCAAAGGAAAGAATGATACTCTCCCCTTCTCTTTGTTCTAGGACCTGATTTTAGGGTAAAAGTGGCAATGATTACTCAAATGCCTTGTGGGAGTTCACTCCTGAAAGTATTTGTGAGACCTTCTTGAAGCACTCTTCTCAGGAATGGGGAAAAATGATACCTATCAGCTTTATTTGAAATAAAGTGGACACAAAGTGAAAGAGAGGTTGTAAATGATATATGAAAAACTTTTTTTTTTTTTGCTATTAGGACAGTCTAGCATTGAAACAGGTCCTGCAGTTTCCATCCTTGGAGTTTTTTCACATGTCAAGATAAAAGCATTCTGTATCTCTCAGAAAGAATGTTAGCTAGAGGATTCACAATACTTAAGAGCAGTCATCTAAAATGTATTTTTTATGAAGAGAAATAGCTACCTCAAGGGGATTCATCCCCTTCTAATATAGGCACAATGAATCATCCTCTGGAGACACTTTTTGCTCTCCATAAAATATAACAGAAACATAGACTGCTTGCTTGAGCTAGATTCCTACAATCTGAGAAAATCACATTAGGTGACATGAATTGGAGAATTTTAACAAACATATGTAGGTATCTGTGAGACACAGGGATCCATGAGACTAAATGAGATAGTTTGAGATGTGGTTATAAAAATAAACTTCTGCTTCTATTATACTTGTGTGTAAAGTTTTTCACATGTGGCCTGCATAGTATTTTCTTTTATTTTGAAAAAGAATTAAGCAAATATAGTCTTCACATCAGAAATTGTTGAATCTCTGAATAAGCAACTGACTACTGAACACTGTGGTTTGAGTGAACCAGTTCAACCACTTCTATAACAAAAATAAATACTCTAAATTGAACTTTTTATAACCATTTAAACCCCATTTGAAAACAGAACATGACTATTGCTGACAGATGATATTGTCTCAGCTGAAGAACACTTGGGCTGCACTTTCTTGCTGCCTTTACACTCCAAGACTCACCATGTTCTCCATGATATCTCAGCAAAGCTTTGTGCTTCTGCAAGCTATTATAGAAATGATGCACCTAAGTACACCTTAAATATGTTAAAAGGCTCCTGAAATTGTTATTTTTTGATAGTGAAAACAGTAATTGGTAGTATCAGATTTATTTTCTGGAGCCATGAGGCACTTATGTATACTATGCTTTTTCTATATTCCTACCTCTCTATAACTCAAAAGGAAAATTTTCTCCATTTTATTCTGCTTACATTCATTTCTAAGAAAGAGTAACTCATAAAAGAATTGCTCTACTGCTGTTATTATTGTAAAAGCATATTGTACACAGCAGCTCATTACAGCAGGAATGATGTGCTACAATTCATATAGCAATGAATGATTTTAAATGATTTTTTGTTTACTGGAGTTTTGTTTCCCAGGATGGTTTTTAGAAAACTCCCTTTCCAACCTTAGGTATACTCAAAACTGCTCAAAAAAATTAAATCTCAGGGTTTTCCTTTTCATGATAATGAAAAATTGTTTTTAACAATTGCATATCACTAAAATAAGAGCACATAAAACAACCAGACTTTCAAATAATCTTTGTACATATGTATTTTCAAATTATTTTTTTTTTTCACAGATGAATTTTATCTAATTACTGAAATACATTAGTATCTTGACTTTTTTTTTTTTCCTCCTGCATGAAATAAGCTACAAGGCCTTGAATACTGGCTACCACTCAAAGCTAAAAATATTCTGATGTCATCAGTTGACACTTCCTCAAGCTGCTTGTGCTGCTGCTCTGCTGACTTCAGCTTTTGGCTCCCTTTCACTGCAGATTTTTCTCAAGTATAGATATTTGGAGGTGAAGAGGAGAAGCATCTTGCCCAGTACCTGCTAATCACAACCAGGAACTTTCCTGCCCAGGCATAAGCCCAGTGTTACTAAAAAGGCAATAAATTTGAACAGTTCTAGTTTCTGAAAAAATTATATTTTCAGTATTTTATATGTTAAGAATAGGATAGAAATATCTGTTACAAAGATTGACACTTAACTGCACATATATTGCAGAGTTCAGTAAGAAAATGTGACTTCTTTGAAATAACATTCACAGAATTATTCTTGAAAGAGACTGGCAAATTTATCTCAGTATAGTGGAGAATTCAATAATTTCCTTTTGCTTTTTTTTGTCATTGCTCTTATTTTCTTCAAACTGAGTAATCCTGCTTTTGAAATGGTCTTTTTAGAAAATTCACATTGCAGAGTCTGATCAAGTGACCTGTTTGCTTTCCCCTGCTGACTTAGTCTTTCTAGGTTCTCCTCCATACAGTTAGGGGAGTACTAGAATATTTTGGCCCTAGAAGAAATCATAGACTTATAGAATTGCTTAGGTTGGAAAAAACCTTTGATATCATTGATTCCAACCATAAAGCTGGCACAGCCAAGTCCACCAATAAACCATGTTCTGAGCACCAGATCTACACATCCTTTAAATACCTCAAGTGATGGTCACTTCCCTGGACAGCCCGTTCTGATGCTTGATAACCCTTCCAGGGAAGAAATTTTTCCTAATATCCAATATAATCCTCCCCAGGTGCAACTTCATACCATTTCTCTGGCAGGGGGGGTTGGACTAGATGATCTTCTAGGTCCCTTCCAACCCCTAATATTGTATGATTCTACTTTTTATGAGAATTTGAAAAATAATAATTCTCAGATTTACCATTCACCATTCCATTTTACCATTCCAGGGAGTTGTAGAAATGCTTTGATAAAAGGACCCATGCACAGGAGGACCCTTGCAAGCTTTGCTTCTCAGCTTCCCACTTGACTTTCACAAGGGAATTGCAATTTTCCACAGGATCTCTAGTTTAAATCCACTCAGTGGAATAACCCAGCCCTCTGCTGTTTCTGTATCCCGTCTGGTGACTATTACTGAGAATTTAATACACAGTGCTTCTCTCACTAACAGCTTACAAAATATTCCCAATTAATCAATATTATAGCTCCAGAAAGCTTCACAGCAGGCATAGATGTTTCTACTGCATGGCTACCTGTAAAAGCTGTAGGTTCCTGCTCAGTCAGCTTCCTTGTTCTACCACTCAGCAAAGTACTGGTGTCACTGTCAGACCTTCCACCTGCTCCTGGTGCTGGCTATCTCTGCATGCTGGACAAGGGAACAACTGCTGCAGCCCCAAGATAAATGTGTGTCACAAGAGGTTTTTACAGAAATCTTTCTTGTTTTATATGTATCAGCTGATGCAGGATCTGCAGCTTTAAAAGGAAGCACAGCCATTTGTTTTCCATTAAACTTCTCTATGTCATTTAGTTGGCCCCTTGCCCTGCCTGCCTTAGCTCCTTTGTGCTATCAATATATGATATAGTGTAAAAAAACACATTCATCAAGCACCAGGACTTCAGTGCCTGAAGATTTTATCCACATTTCTGGAAGACATAAATGGAATTTGCACTAGGAATATACACTATCACAAAAATCCACCAAGCAGTAGTTGCAGGGATTGCCTTTAAAAAATCATAAAATTAGATCCAATTAGTTCCTTGTTGGAATGCCACTTCAATTCTAGATTTTCAACTGCAATGTCAAAAGATGATTTATGGTTTTTCTCCATTAACATTTCCATAGTGCTACTCAATGGGATGATTAAAATGTTCATCAGAAAATTCTACTCAGAAGTCATTATTTGATTGTCTTTTCAGGTTTTGTAGAGAAATTAAATCTGAAGTTTGGCCTGAAAATATTTCTAAACTACAGTTCTTGCACTGATCATTTGAGTGTTACCCATTACACACCTGCAACTGAATGGACTTTTGTCTTGCATGGTAGCTAATGAAGAAACTGCAAGTGTGGTAACACTGTCAGCCCAGAATTTGACATCTCTTAACACCTTCCCATGCAAAAATTGACCATGGGAATGCTCTGTGGAAAATATAAAATAATGAGCTTAATTTATTTTGTGATTTCACACAGGTTCTTCATGTTTCCTTGATACTTGCTTATCTCCATCACTTCATATAATTTGCTTATCTCCACCACCCATGCATACACTCTTATTTTAAATTCTTCTGTCCATATTGTGCCATTCCCTCTATACTGCTACCAGCTGATTTACAGATTAGAGAAACTTAGCATTTCTCCAACAATTTCTGAATGTATATTTTTACTTTGGAAAATACAAAGCTCACTGGAAATGTGCAAGTTTCATTATATCAGAACACCATAGAAAACAACTGATTTAGAAGTTCAGTGGTTTCAGGGTAGTGGTGCATTCAAACATGAACTATGGAATACCTGGAATTGAGTAAGAGTAGCACAATTCTTGACTAGAATAGCTAAAAAGTCTGTGAGAATGTTCTTTCCTTTGCAAATATTTCACCATGTAATTTAAATGTCATCTTTTATTTTGCAGGTAATGTGGGGGAAAAGATTGATATGTATAGAAATATGTACCAAGATGATATACTTCTTTTCAACTGCCAATACAGTATGGAATAATTCTAGTGAGGACAACACCTTGACAAAAAGCAAGAGCTGCAGAATAAACAGCTGTTACCAGACTGACTTCTGTGCAGTGCTGACATCATGAAGCAGCTATGCCTGAGCCTTAAGACTACCTGAAAGACTAGATGATCTTTTGAGGTCCCTTCCAGCCCCTGTCATTCTATGTAATAAGTATGTATGTTAAAATGCTTCAATATCCATTTCACATATAAGTCATAGACATTAAAAGCAGTGTTGCTGCAGTGTATTTGTCGTTTCTAAAGTGATAAAGTCCCTACAGTTTCAGGAAAAAAAAGGAAGGTCTGAATTAATAAATGATTTCATATTATGTGGCCACAATGTTCAGAACAGCTTATGTAAGCACAGAATTTAAAATCACAGATAAATTAAGGAGGTCTTCAAATTTAATTATAACTACAGTGTCTTTGATCTCAAGGAATAATTTACGAAGTACAAAAATCAATAAAGATTCCATTCTAAAAAACTGCATTTTAATGAATGTCTAGGAGAACACAAGCAGCAATTGATAACAACACTGACATCCACTTGTCTTTCTTTAAAGTTGTATAGGTAAATGTGTACAAGAGCCTGAAATATGATTTGTGCCATGCTAGGGATGAGTTAAATTTCCTAATGATTAATGTAGCTTCCAGATAAGAGATTTTGAGTAATAAAGGAAGACAATTATAGACAGGGGCATGCCTTTGTGTGGAATTGACTTTTCCAAGTTACATTCTAGGCAAGATTTTAAAGCAAAGATCAGACTGAATACAAAGCAATTTATTATAAAAGAAGTGAGAAGGAAAAAATATATTTATGGCAAACTGTGATGCAAAGCACAGATACTTTTATTAAAGGTAAATGCCTGCAGTTGCCAGATCACACTAGGGCAAGAGCTACTCAGTGAAAGACCAGTAGAAGTATGAATCAGCTCATTACTATATACCTAGTATTTAAACATAAATTCTAATTTCACCATACCTTTAGTAATGCTTAAAGGTCTTTTTTTTCTGCACATTTCTATGTTTCTTACCTTGGAACTGAGCATTAAATCCCTTTCTTCTGTGGTTACTGTCTGATGTAAAATGGAGTCGTAACCAATTCTTACTGCTGATAACAGGAGAAGGTAAATTCATTCCAGTTAACCTGGAAAAAGTAAAAAGAATCTAATATAAATGGTGAGACAACTTGTGTATACTATTTAAAAGATTTTAAAAAAATAAAAAAAAAAGAGAAAATATATTATTGTACTGTATACAATGTATTTGACAACAGTGATTCCCTTTCTTGTAATCTGAATGTAAGTTATCCTGAAAGAATATATTTTATTTCCCATTATAGCTATCCACTTTATGGTCAAAACTTGTATCTCCAAATTACTCTTTGGTGAACTAAAGAAAAGCAACCTTGTGAGTCCATGTGTAGGTGTGTGTGCATGTGTAGGTGTGCATGTATGTGTCAAATTGTTCAGCAAAAAATAGGCATATTCAAATATTACAAAATTTAATCATCTGACCCTCTGTTGTGTTAGTTATCTCACAGCAAAACCAGTGTCAGGCATTAATAAAGTAAAAATAAGACTTATGGGCACCAGAGAGTGTTAAGTTTGGGTGGCAAATTATTGGGCACTCCAAATATTTCTAACTACAAACAGGCATTTGCTATTTCAAAGGTATTTAGGATTTGGGTTACCTGTAGAAACTACTGTGATATAATTGAAAGGAAAATAAAAATAAAAAAAACCAACCATATTTGGAATACCAGAAATATATAATTTCATAATACCTCTTACCTATTGACACAATTTATACTATATCTAAAAGTTTTTATTATATATAGGCTGCAGTTCATGTCACTGAACTGATAACTCATTTGTATAGGCACACAAATTTAACTTCTAGAAATATTGATTTATTGATTGGTTTTGTAGTAACATTCTATCTGGCATACCCAGAGCTCTGGATTTCAGTCTGTAAAACTCCTGGCTGAAATATTAAATTGTTATATGAATTAAAGTGCACATTAACAAAATAGTAAATGAACATAATTATAAATGCACACTCAAAGCAGGTCCTTCATTAGTTAAATTTCTAATAGACAGCTAACACCCAGACACACGTTACACACAGATATTTTCTTGATTATTTCTCTAATATTTGACAAATATTTTCAAGCTGATGAATAAAAGAACAATAATTCCTTATATGTCTAGGGGTTTTTTCTGATATATGACTTTCATTGTCCAGCAAAAGTGGAACATTAAGTCCTAGGACAAAGCAATCAATTAGATTTTATTGTTGAATACAATGATACTCAGCCCAGGCCCTGAGTATTTCAAGACACTCTTCCATGACTTTCAAGGAGTTCTTCCATGCAGGATCAGGGAAGGTAACTGTGGGATCCTAAAGTTTATTATAAAAAGATACATCTGAAAAAGTACATTTATATTCAAAGTTCAGTAACTCTCAATCTTTTTATGAAATATTTGAAAATGCAATTGTCACTTCTCGCTCAGATGCTAAGCTCCCAGAATTGTTTCTTTTCAGTCACAATTAAGGAAATACACACATACAGATGTGCTTTTTGTAGTTTTCAGACATAACTCTTCTGAAAAATTCAAATTATATTAAAATAATATATATTTTAGATAGAATGTGAATTTTAAAGTACACTGGGTACCTACTATAAGTCTATATTGAATAAGTCTGTTCTCTAATACTCAATGTATTTTCATTTATACTTCCTATGGTAAGATAAAACATACAATTAATTGAAATTATTTTTTTTCCATTCAGTGTAACTGATTTAATCTCATTAATAATTGTTCTCCATTATTTATTTTATATTGGATAAGGTGTTCCTTTTCCTTGATTGTAAGATTTCATGCATCCCATTTGGCTTTGTTATAAAATAACTAAAGGACACAGAAATCAAGAAAAAAAAACTAATTAAAAAAAAAATAACGAAATCATGGTACCTTACAATAGACTTAAATAATATCTGGTAAAAATACCTAAGTTACTGGTTCCCTGAAGGAGACTGGGTGTGCAAGAGGTGCTAGCAGTCAGTATTATACATCATCTAAGGATATGAATCTAGAGAGTTTAACATTTTCTCAAAAAAAAAAAAAAAAAAAGAGGTATATTTCCTCTTTAAAACTTTCTTAAGCTCCATTTAAATTTCTTAATAGTATTTCACAAAAAGAAAAAAAAAAGCGAAGGTTTTTTTTTTAACATTTGTCTTAGATTTAGGGAGTTTAATAAGAATACATGAAAAGAAACAATAATAATCCAATCAAAACAGAAAATAACATTACCAAGATAAGAAAATGTCATAAATAATATTCTCTTTGTATATAATAAGATTTATTAAATGAACTGTGCACAGTGACATTTTAAGATCTAATCTAGCATGTTATTGCCCATCAGTGAAATACTATGTTTTGCTTACATCTCATGCACTTCCATTTTCCCATTAATATATATTTACATTTTCTAGAGCTGGAAAACAAGTGTCAGGCATAACAATTACATAACTTTATGGCAGAGTATGAAAGAGTTAATTATTAAAAAGATCCTACATTCAGCAGTCATAGATGGTGTGGGAGTCAATATGATTTTGTACCTCCTTGGATCTGACAAGCCTGACTGAGATCTGGTTTGAAACTGGACATATGCCAGGGTTCAGCATTTCATTTCATTTCATTTCATTTCATTTCATTTCATGTGCCTGGTGCTCAACAAAGTCACATGGATCTGGCTCTAAGGTCTTACCTACTACAACTGATTCCTCGTGAGGGCTGCTCACCATTGCATGCCAACTTCTTCAACACTATGTTCTCCTACAGACTCATATTGTTTTAATAGTTAAGGAAGAACTGGTAAATTATCTCTAAAATAAAAAGTGTATTGGTACTAGACATAGATCATCTACTGCATCAAAAGAACTTCAGTCTAGAATAAATTTCCTGAATAATTCTTACCTATTTTGGGTACACACGTGCATTTATAAAATTCTATCATCTTGACTCATTTTGATAGCACAGGAAAAAATATTTTCTAGGCTAAAAGAGGGCAGCATCTTGTGTACTAATCACATTTAAGTGGGAAGAATAGATTGGAAGGTAGACAGATTAAAATATAAAACAAAATAAAACCAAACAAACAAAACCACCACAAATATTCTTTTCCAGAGCCTTAGAGTAACATATGCAATGACAAAAGCCACACAAGTGATGGAAGAACACAATAATTAAATAGTCATCTGAGTATCTGAACACTGATATTCAGGAGCTGAAAAAACAGCAACTTAAAGCAAAATGTACATAAAATATTTCATTTTTGTAGTAATTTTTCTTCAATAAAATAAAAATTTTCAAATTTATGCTAAAGGTGATGATAGCATCCTAACTTCAGAAAAGACAGTATTATCCAACACAATAATCCAGTCCACCTAAACCCCACTGGCAGATACTGCTTTATCAATGAGCACTATTTTCTCCCATACCACTGAAAATGTAATTCCTTACTATTATATGTCTGGGGTTTTTTTTAGATTTTTTTCAGTCTAACCATCTCTTTTCTGAATAAATTAGCTATAGATCAATTAAACATAATGCAAGTTAGAACACGGTGCTAAAACTCACAAGTAATACTAAAACACAACTTTAGAACTCTGAGTCAGATTATTAGATATTTCTTCCTAGAAAAAAAACCAAACTATATTTCAAATTGAAGTAATATAAAGCAGTTCATACTTTATTCTATAGTAGAATATAATTTCAGTGCTTCATTAAACTTTACGAAAGATTACAATGCTACAAGAATGCTTATGAAGTTTAATTAGCTTCTTTAAGTACCTTTTACAAAACAGTGCTGACATACCAGTAAAGTGTGGATTTGTTATCGTTCATGATTGTAAATTACATCCTAAAGCTGTTGCCAGGCTACTACTCTCTTAACTCAATTTCTATAGTAATATTAAATTGCAGTGGTAATGAACACTCACAAAATACCCTTATCAAGTTCACAAATCCTAAAATGCCTTTAATAATTCACTGAGATTGAATTTACACTGGACCATTTGCCAGGTGCTAAGGATAATGATAAAACACCTTACCTATTATCACCCAACCATTTTTTGATGACAAGAGGAAGAATCCAGAACGGTGATGTATGTGCATGGCACTTTTAACATCAAACAGATTTAATTCTTTTTGGTGACGTCGTTATGGACGGATCAGTTGAGGCCTTGCCTGGCCTAGCAGGCCCGTAAAGTATTGAACACCCGCTTGGCTGTCCTGGCTGAGGCCTGGTGAAAATTAACACTATCTAGCCAAACCCAGGACACAGTTAAACCACATTAGCAAAAATCATTACAATGATTTCACTCATGTTTCCTACTTTGATTTCAGTAATATAAATTCAATATAAATAGGTATAATATCCAGGCGGTCTCCTTACTGATGTGTATGTTTTTATTAAAAAGTACTTAACCTATCACCTGTTGTGTGATAGGCCTGTGGTCTATCAGAACTCAAACCCTGTAATTTGTGAGAGAATTCAGAGTGATGAAAGCAGGGGACTGTAAATCTCATTTCCTGCTGGGAAAGAAAGGAAATTAAGTCACCTGTATCTTCCAAGAGTAGAGAATCAGAGGTGATAACGATGAAAGAGGAAAAGGACAGGAAGGACTGAAACACTCAGAAAAAGAGCTCAAGTTTGAAATGGGAAATGGAGAGCCTTCTTTTGGATGTGCTGAGCAGAGCAACCAACTCAAAGGCAGAGGCTATTTTAAAGGTTTCCTCTCCCACAGTGTCTCCCACTTAACTAGTTCTCAGTGGCTCCTAACACAGCATGTGGCTCTTGTGGTTCCCATCTGGAGTAACCATTCATCTCAGAAAAAAAGCAGTTCTTCCTACAAAGAGTGCAATGTAATCTAAGTTTCCTCTGTAGTAGCAGCAGACAGTTAAATTAAATTTGCAAGGTCAAATAGAGATGATCTATAGCAACCTACTAGCCACCTAACTGCAAAATTTGTACTAAGGGCTTTTTATAAATGGTGACTGTATTAGTGAACAAAGATGGATTCTAGATGGCAATTTCAGTGTGCTGAGCAGGCATAAAAAGAAGAATATATTTTAAAAGGTTTATATTTGATAAGGTTATTGTAGGCACAGGAATGAATACATGTTTATAGACTCATTTTTAAATGTGAAGAACTATCAAGAAATCAATAAATCCAATAGAATTATTTAGTGGTACTGTGGAAATACACGAAAGAGTAAACACGAAGAACCTACAACCAAATGGATAAGCACTCACCAGCAAAGACAACAGCATACTGATACAGATGAGAAAGTACACCAGAGAGGGAGATTGGCATGGCTTGAAAATGACAATATAAAAGCTTCTTATTATCTCAGTAGGCTCTGTAAAATGGTATATCTGATCATTATTGCCTATTCCAATTAGTCATGAGTCCATCAACACTAGCTATAGAATTAACTTTCCTTCCTTTGAGGTGGAAAAGATTTTTGCAGCATTTATTCAATCAGTTCCCAGATTAGCTGATGAGGAGCAGTTTAATGACATGCCAGTTCTATTGTACCCATGATAATGTGTTTTGTCCTTTTTGATAACTTCAGCTATCTATCATTATAAAGGAAAGAGACAGTGCAATTTCTCAGGTGGAAATACAGAATTAACTCTTGGGTTACTTAACAGTTTATTTCAACTGTGCTAAATAAACAGGTATTTAATTCATCTTAGACTATGGTTACATACATAAATGTTTGTGTGTAGAATATATATCAATGCCATCAATGGAAGATAGGCAGTTGGAACCAAGATTCACAGTGTGGATTATTGATTTTCATTTATGTCATGAATGCAAATGTTTATTCCATAACTAGTTTATTAAACAGTTGGATAAAAGGTTATGAATAATTTATTGTGGTGAACATTTACTTTTGATCCAGCAATCTCAAAGTGACCAGAAGCTGCTAATGCATTCTGACCCCACCATGAAATAATAAGTTTCTGATTATGTACTGAGACTTCCTTTCTTTAAAATAGACTATGATGAAGAGCCCTGAACGTTTGTGAGGCACAAGGATAAATAAATCCTTTTCAGAAAGTCTGTTCTCAGAAATTTAATCATTAACTGCTCTCTGTAGAGCTTGTATTAATTCGGCAAAATGTAAAGAAAAAAAAAGTTTTACTCAGAACATACTACTTGTGAAAATTAAAGTGTTTTGAAGTCTCTCATATTAACTACTCAGATGTCATCAAATACTGTAATAGAAGTGTACAGGGCCCACAGACACCCTGACAGAAATATCTTCCACAGGTGACCTGTGGAAATAAGAGTGCCAAGTAAGGGGAAAAAAATATATATTCATGAGAAAAAAATAAATAAATAATCCTCTTTAGATGATCTACTACTAGAATTCCTGTACCAAACTTCTTATTACTGTGTTCAATAGAATTTTTGGGGGGCAAGGGAAGGCTTAAAAGTAAAATGAAAACCTGTTGAAAGTATCAGAACCACTCTTTTGACTCTCCATTCAGACAAAAGATTTATGAAGCTATTATAAGAAACTATATTCTAAATAGCAGCCTAATTTTGCATTAAATTGCTTTCACTTTTGTGTTTTCAAGCTCCATATGAAAATGTTCACAGCTGAACTAGTCATTGCATCTCATATATAGGGTCCTACATTTTTAACCACATACTATACTTTATGAATCAATAAATCAAGAAGTCTTTCTAAAACACAACTATCATTTTGAAGTAAAAAAATTTAGGGAGAACTGAGAGTAAGACCGTAAAAATACAAAGATAATTTAAATCTTTTACAAATTATCTTATCTAAATTACAGACCTATTGGGTAGTGAGCCCTTGATGTTGATTCAAAGTTGTCTTTATTCTTTCTTTGAACACAGATATCCATATACACGTTAGATGAGGTCAGAAAAAATATTGTTCCTGTTATCTTTGGCAGCTACTTAGTGGGACCAATCTTGGCAGATCAATTTTAGCCTTTGAAACACAGCCTGTTGCACAGAAATTCAAGCAAATCCTACTTATTGCTGATGAAATTAAATTAACACCATAAATAAATAGATAAGAAGAAAAGGAAATAATTTAGTCACTAAAAATTCCATTTATTTCTCCATTACACTTGCTTGATAAGACTAATGTGCAGTATATAAAAATGAAACATGGAATCTCATTGATATTCTCTGGTGTTTGATTTCAGAAGGGTAATCTCCTTTTTCTCAGAAATATGGTCCACATCTTACATACGAGATACAAATACTAGTGCATTGTAGAGCCCACTCACACAGTCAGATTACAAACACTACATCTTTAAACCACATCTTTGCATCTTCACAATTGCTAGAAACAGTGAGAACTTGTGTATTTGCAGGCAGTGAGTGGCTACATGGCACCTAGCTGCCAGTTGGGCATAAATCATGGCAGTCCTTTTTTATGCTCAACATGAGGCTCAAAGAGTTGAGATAACAAATACAACTAAAGATTTTTAATACCATTTTATCACATGCACCTTTCCTATTAGTTAAATAGTGCACGTTCACAGTGTTGGTCCATTGGTTCCCATGGTGCTGTTATTCAAATCCTTGTGTTCCCTGAGTATTCCCCGTGGTGATGTTTATCATCACTGGGAAATGGATCAGGAAGATCATGTTGCTACACTGGATGGTGACTTATGATATACCCATAGCATAACTATTATATAATATATATATATTATATTAAGGATAACTATTATATTAAGACATATGAGGCATATGTCTGATATTTTTAAACTGGCAACTGCTCAGTTTTAAAATATCAGACATATGACTCATGTGTCTTAAATGATTTGAATATTTTGTGATCTTAGGGGAGAAAGACAGGAAGACTATCTGCAATAAACAACTAATGTTTAGGTTTGTTTTATTTTTCACAGTTTATCAAAACTGATTTTGCCTTTCCTTCAATTTTAAGTCATGCTTTTCCCAAATCTGAACACATTCTTTGCATTGCCATCATGGACACCTTCAAGTGAGGTAATAAATAAGAACTGTTGTTGCCTTCACCACTCTTAATACAGAGGATATATCTTGCATCCTCTATTTCCATTTAGAAATCATAATAGAATGATTTTACCTTTTTTCAAAGTAAATTTTATTAGATTTCAGACATATGTCTTGAATGATTTGAATGTTTTGTGATCTTGAGAATAAAAGAAGGGAAGAGTGTAATAAACAGCTGTAGTTCAGGCTTATTTTCCATAGATTCTCATCTACTCAGCAAAATGATAAATAAATAATAATAAAAAAGTGGTAATCAGAAACTCCTTTTCAGAAGCCTTTCTCATAAAGTTACTAAAACCTTATTTTTTCTTTAAGACATGCTTTTCCCAAATCTGATAATATTCTTTGCCATTATGCCCTAATTCAAATTAATTATTCTACAAAAATGAAGCACTGAAAGTCAGTGTTTTTTCTCACTGTTCTGAGTAAAGACAATACCAGAGTATGCAGTCTTTTTGGAGATCTATTGGATGTAGCACAGTGACACTGGGACACAGCTATGCCATTTTAAGTATCATTTTGGATATGAATAAGGTGCAGATTTTATCTTGAGGCCAAGCTAAGTAGCAGATTCACAACATGAGCCTGAAGTAACTCAGGCTATAGAAAGATTGAAATTGCTCTATTATTATTATTATTATTTAT
>JANHGL010019877.1:0-37343 GCA_024611195.1 Ceyx melanurus
AGTTTGGTGTCATCAGCAAACTTGCTGAGGGTGCTCTCTACCCCCTCGTCCAGGTCATTGATGAAAATATTGAATAACAATAGGTCTAGCTTTGATTGAATAAAACATACAAACAAAATATGAAGGTTATTTTCATTTATCTTCTGTATGATTCCCATTATTAGCATAACCATTTTGTGTTGAAAGTTATTTTTTCTCTGATTTTCTTCAAGACTAAAAAGGTGTACAGATCTTGGGATATTAATATTTTTAAAGCTTTCCTTTAACATTAAGATGGAATAGACGAGCTGAAATTGGCACAGAAGGAAAGTAAAAAAAGAAGCATGATTATTTTTAGAGCTGGCCTCTTGGGCTGTGCATGGGCACTTCAGCTGAATGGAGAAAATCTTGCATTTCTGGTGTCATACTTTCCTTGCATATTTTAATTTCTAATGCCATCAAGTTAATATGTTTTATCAAAATCAAATTGCCTGAACTAAAAATAATAAAACCAAAACAACAGCATAACCAACACCTTCTTCATTAACCACAGTGAATAAGGTGTACACTATTTTTTATGTTTTCCCCAAGACCAATTTATTCTGTGAACCATGCGTGCAAGCTATCAAAAGCTGTAAATTAGTGGTCACCTCAGGCATCAGAAATAAGAGCTCCTTTACAGGAGCTCCCATTGAGTCAGTCTTTTTCATCTTTGCTAATTAACACTTTTTTACCATTGCCTTATAATAAATAATTGAAACTATCATGTAGGACATGATTCAGAAAAGAGAGAGCAAAAACTTTAAACTAGATAATTTTCAAAGAAATCTGTCTCCAATTGGCTTCCCCAGTTAGACCTTGAAGAATCAGAAAATAAATGTTTTCTGACTTTAAGAAGTCTTGGACAGTCTTTACTACCTGAGCAACTTTATGTGCATATAGAACACTTCAGTGATGCTGAAAACCAAACATTTAATTCCCTGAAAAACCCAGGTAAGTCATAAACCACTTCAGAGTAGCCCAGGGATGACTGCTGGGTATGCTGTAGTATGTAAGGCTGCTGCAGCATCGCAGGGCCTTCTAAAAGGAGGAAGCAACTTGAGGTGTGAAAAGGAGAGAGTTAAATCTTCAGGTTGTTGGGTTGTGTGTCTTCGATCCTGACCATACAAGCAGGGTGTGCAGCCAGCCACCCAAGCAAGGCTTTGCCTGTACTGGCAGCTTTTAAAGCATCCCAGCGTTGTGTTGCTTTTGAGCTGGTGCGTTAGCTCTCGAGTACCACCAAAGGCAGCAGCTCTTTGCATATTTTGAGCTACCTGAGGTAACGTGATCACAAAAGAGCATTTTCATGGTCCCTGCTCTCAGCTGCACTTCCAAGTGCTCCAGGCAGCTCTGTCATCATTAGACAGACCTGCAGAGCCCTCATTTGCAAGGCAGGAGTCTCTGCCACCCTGCAAGTGTCAATATGAGGACGGGTTTGATTAAGCTGTGCTAAGCAAATGCAGAGCGCGCTTTGTTCAGGATTGGTCCTCAGAGCTTCACGGCAAGGAAATGCTGGATGAATAAATATCATTATGGAAAAGGGAAACCTAAGAGGTAATTTGATAACCCTCTGCAGAATTTAGCAGGGCGTCTAAAAATGAAATGTTGACATTTCTATGGGTCCTTTACATATAAAAGAGGTACCTTCCATAAAAAGCAGAGCACTTACTTAACATTCCTCAAAGGTGGATCTAGTATTCTTCATTAGCTAAGTTTCAATTGCCTTTGTCAAGCTTGTCTTCCATGCAAAGGTCTCTGTCAACTGTGAAATCCACTTAAGGTAATTAGTATTCTGTTACATTTAACAGAGCCTGTGAATTAGAACTGTAACAAAAGAGAACGTCTACTTGTTTCTTCATCATCAAACAAATGGAGCCTCCAGCTCCTGTGGCAGCTGAATCCGATTCTTTTTCATGTCATACATGCAACACTTAGAGTAAGGACTAATAGCCTTGCTCAAAAAAATGCTTTTCCATTTTATCAGAAAAGATATTTCTGTTCTGATTTGTACTACAAGTAGATCTCCTCTCCACAATCAGGAAATGGTCTCCTCCGAATCAGTGGAGTATTTAATTTAAAATTTTTCTACAGATGTTCAAATTTGTTTAAGAAATCTGACATTTTCCTCAAGTTTCATTTCCAATCTGTAATCATATTTTTATTTTTGTACTTGATTATGTCCAGAAGCACTGGTTGTGTGCAAATGTACAGACCTCTGAAATTCTGACATGAGATAACATTTGAAGTATTCTAATGCATACTGTATTTTTGACAGCTGTCACTTGCTGACTGGAAGAATCTCTTTTCTAAGTTGGAGATTTTTATTTTTTTTTTAAATCTAAAAAAGCATGCTGGAATAAAACGTAAAGTTTTGCTAGCATCAAGCCTGCACAGACTTAGAAACAAAAGGTCCCAAGTAATTGTAATCAAATTATAATTAAAATCTGGACAAAGATGTGTTTGATTTTGCCACCCTACCAGAGTTTGGTAGGGCAAGCCTTCTGACTGGAATATATTTAATATTAAAATCCAACATATTATCAATAAAACTTTTCATAATATGAAGTGAAAATATTTCACACTGGACTAATGTGACATATGCACCCTTTGAACTGCAGACTATGAAATGAGGTGGTTCTGTTAGTAATGTTAGCCACAGAACATGGCCCTTTTTTAGACCTCAGCAGCCCAAGGGAGTGTCCCCATCAGGTTTCTACTGGTTCATACTTAGACACAGAAGTTCTTAACAGTCCTGACTCTCACTAAATTCAAACTAGAATGGGTGTCTGTGCTGTCAACACATCTTCAGTACATTGTGTAGATGTACTCTGAGATCAAAGCCTTTTCTGTTTGTCTTACAGTGACATAGTTTGACACTTTGAAGCATGAAACCTCCTCATTACAACACAAATAAGAGACGTTTTTGACGCAGAAAATGTTTCAGTCACTAGGAAGAGTCTGTCTACATGATAGTGAGAAATTGGGAAGCCTGTGAGCTGAGAAACAGCTGCTGCGGAATACTCTGTGTGGGCAGGTGCTTGTAGAGGTGCTTCCAGCGTCTCTGCGATTTAGCTAAAACCACTTGGACAATGTTCCTAATGAGGAATTGCAGCAGCCACACCAAGGACTGGAATACATGACCCAGGTCACTGCAGAAGACAGGGTTTAAGTAGATTTTTTTTCTCTTGCCATGAATGAAACTGATGAAAACATGATGGAATTCTGTACTTTTAAGTGTGAGTTCGAAATTCTGAATTTTTGAATTTTTAATAAAATTTTGCATATGATTTAGTACTCCAAGGGAAAAAAAAAATCATCTCAAAATAGCAGCCAGTGCTCCTCCAGGCAGAGCTTTCAGATTCCCAGTTGTCCTATGTGTGTCCTTTGTATCACTAAGTTGTGCCCTCAGGGTAATGCTCAGGGAAGGAATTATTTTGGTCCATCTCATTTGTGTGTTCACACGGTTGCCCTGTGGCACACTTACTACTGATAGAATTCTTCAAACAGCTTTCATATCTCTGCTGACATACGCATATAGCTTGTCTTGCTATCTTATTTATGTATATGTTTTAGTTTTAACATACCTATACTTTTTCCTAAGTGTCTGCTATCGTTATGAATTGTCCGGGGGGCTTTTCAGAGCAGTGCTAATGCATACACATGCAGTGGGAGAGAAAGAGGCAGTCCAGCTTGCCATCTTATTTATGTATTTATTTTCTTTTAAACATTCTTATATTTTTCCCTAAGTGCCTGGAACAATATATGCAATAAACAATATTAATCAATAACCATGATCAAATCATTTGGTTCCTTCAGTTCAGTCCTGTGAAACAAATGTGAGAAACTAAATAGACCTTGTAGAGTGCCCTGTAGTTCAATAAATCCAAGGCCTGTCTAATCACAGAGACAAGGTAATTTTAGCAATTGACATCTCATCTGCAGCACCTTCCCTCTGTTTCCCTTCAGCTTCAACTGGAGAATCATGAATCCTTTTTTTTTTCTTTTCCGCTTTCAATTTATTGTAACCATTATGACATTAAATAGGAGGGTAAATAGTTAAAAAGAAGTAAAGACTGATAGTGTACCACAAATAGCTTAATTTTTATTCAGGGAAAGAACTGTGGGCAAAGAAAAGAAGAAAGAAGCAACTCTTAGAAAAGAATCTCAAGAAAATACTGAAATCCAGAAGAAAACAGAGAGAGAAGAGAATTAGAGGAAAAAAGAAAAAAGTGCCAGGAGTAAGTACAGTTGCACATCTGAAGTGTCAGTTGTATCTCCCTGTGTGTTTTTTATTCTTGTGTACACTTTGTACAGTTAGTGGTGCATTCAGTGTTAATCCATAATAACTCTTATTCCTGTAAGTCTAGGACATAGTATGAAAGCAGTCATCTCATCAAGAACTGAGAAGAAAAAAGAAAATAATTTTGGTTTTCAGAGCCATGTTCATACAAAGTACTTTTTATTATAAAAGCAGATGGTGCTTAGAGTTTTCACCTTTGTATGGTATAAACTTTTCAGGTGCTGAGTTTCAGACTATTAAATGGAAACATGCAAATGTCAAGAGATTCTTGTTGTAGGAAAATTAAGGAATTGGCACAGCTCTTGTATATTTAGCATAGAAGTGCACTAACAAAATAGGCCTGACAGAATGGAGAAAATTTATCAGATCCATAACATAAAAACGGTAAAAAGTGTTAGCTAACAAGTGTGTATTGGGTTTATTTTTAATCTCTTGACGATACCTGAATTAATGTGGACCCTCATAGCCCTTAGAAAGAACCTTTTAGTCACATGTGTCTGCTAGCAGTATGTCTGTGAATTTACATGAGAGACAGGCACGTGTCTTTGTGTTGCACTTAGAAATTTGTGTTCACTTTAAACATAGATGTATTTTTCCCTGGGTGTCAACAATGCATATACATTTTTCAGATTGGTTTCCAGTCTGTGCCAGTAACTTTGTCTTTTCTTTGTATGTTTGTACTGCTGTGATGCTTAGGAGACTCAGTCATGAACAAAGTCTATTTGGGCTGTGATGGGTGTACAAACCCAGAACAAATTATTGGTGATCCAAATAATCTAATTTTCATCCACACTGTCTGTCCTTTAATAAGAATATCTTTAAAAACTGCTTTTCATCATTAGGTTTGGAGTTAGATTAATCCTGTTCTTTGCTGCGGCCTGATGATTTATTTAGCTTATGTAGACTGCAATTTCAAAGTACATCTATATTACATTCTTTTTTAAACTGAAGGCACATTTGTTTGCAGAGGTTTTATTGGTAACTGAGTACTTGTACCAGAGACAGTATGTTGCACTGGCAAATCTGTCTCCTGTTTGTATGCACACAGCTTGATGCTCTTCTACAAGGCTCTTATTTTAAGCACTGCAGTCTAGATGTTCAGGTTTGTATCAGTCAAACAACATCAAAAAGTGAGAACTAAAATGCCTGCTTCTGCTCAGGGATGCCATGGCAAAGTAGCAAGATGATCTTGTATTATAACAGTGCTTTCTGTCATTACAGCAATTGTCATATTTTAAATGATTATAGACTTTCATTTGGGCAGTACCATCAAAATTCTTTGTAGGAGCTAATTGCTTTTGGGGTAACCCTCCCTGATTCCCCAGTTCTTTTGAGTATGTGCCAACCTGGTCCCCTGTGAGTCAGAGCATCCTGAGAAGCCCTCCATTCCTAAGGGACTGCCTGTGTTTCCAGGACCTCCTTTTGGCAGCAGCTGATGCTGGAGGTGCTGCAGCCATCTTTGCCCAACCTGGCTGTGGTGGTGCTGCAGAGAATACAGCAGCTCTGAGCTACATATGGGTTGGGCAGCAAAGTCACCCAAGAGCCATTTCAGTTGGGTTACAGCTGCTCTGAGCTCCCAGCATGTCACAAAGCATCTATAAAACAACATTTGAGGTGGGGGGATTGTGACTGTCCTTTTGTATCCTCTTCTAAGTTGCTAAGTAATGCTTCTGTTAATGTGTCACCAACCTGACTAGCTTCACACTGAAAATTGGGGGATAAAATGATATGACTGTCATTCCTAATCTCTGAATCACTTCTGCTCCCAGCTCTTGAAAATACTGTGGGCTTGTGTGTTGGGCCTTTGGCAAAAGATTCCTCAGATCTCTGCTGCACAACTTCATTTGATTTGGGGGGGGGGCGGGGTAAAGAAAAAGCCTATCAGTGAGGAGTCCATTGTGTTTATCCTCAAGATACAAAGAGACTATGAGTAGCATTCAGACAGTGTAGATGACACTGTTGTGTACAGCTGCATTGTGGATCTCCCTCCTCTAGAATAAATCTAAATACACAAATAAAGCAGCAAACCCCAATCTCACTCTGAGATCATGCACTGAGTGACTAATCCACTCTTGCTAGACAGCAAAAGCCTCTGTAGACTGAGAAAAGGTGTCATTAGCTGATTTTCATTCCAGGACCAAAACCAAATAAAACCAGAGCTGAAAACAAACAAAAATGTATTAAGCTGACAAAAAAGTCTCCAGTGGGAAACGGAAGATGACTAGAAACAATGATAATAACATTTTCATGTGCTTTCATTACATGAGCAATTTGGGGATGTGCTGAACAATTCAGAAATATTTCAAATTGCTGGGTATGTGCCATAATTGCTGGTTTACAAATATGTCAGATCCTTTACCACGCAGGCTCCTTTTATCCAGTACAAACAATCCCAGATCAGATGTTTTCTGTTTAAACTGTTAGAAGAAAATAGTGACATCCAGAAATAGTATTAATTTTTGTGGCTGCACTGATGAAGATTGCTGCAGCACAGTGTCATCCTGGCATTCATCAGTGTGCCATTGGAATTGCCTTAGCGATCTCAATTAGCCTCTAGACTCACACACTAGAACATAGACCATATAGGCTTACAAAACTAAGCATCAAGCTGAGCAGCCTGGAACAATGGTTAACACTTGCAAAGATGCTAGAATTAAACAGCAGTTACCTTTCTTTTAGATTATCTGGTTTAACTGCACTGTAAATAATCGATTCTGAACATTTATTGGTGTTTGTATACGTATTAGTAGTAGTTACCTAATCTGAGAGTTGTGCACAATAATAAATATTTGTAACTGCTTATTAAATATAGAATATTTTTGATGTTGTAGCTTTCTAATTTTTGGAAGGTAAATTTTATATTGAAGAAGTCATAAAATTGCCCTCTGTGTCTCCAGTGGTGGTCACTTAGCGATGGCAGCGTCGCTTCTTTACCTGACTTTACTGGTGCTCAGAGGGAGAAAGAGGCATCAAAGACACTGTAGTGTCAGAGATTGCCCTGGTAGTGAGTGCTTTTAGCTGGTGGAATGGTACCAACACCAAGACTGGGTGAACAGGTGGTCTTGGGATTTCTTGTATTGATGTGTAAAAATTAAGGAATTACCTAATTCCCTTCGCCTTGTCAAAATATCTAAAAAAAAAGGCATTCTGGGAAAATCTTGACAATTGTTAGTCTGCTTACATCACCACATGATGTGACAAAATGTACTGGTCCCTCTGTCTTTATAAGGTAAGTTAACAAATATTTTTCTATGTCTCAATAATAAAATTGAGCATTACACAATATTCTGTAAATTTTCACTTTCTTGCAGTGGCAAAGCCATACATTTCAGAAAACCACTGCACAGTGTCTGAGTAAACATTTTCTAAGAAACATGAATAAAGAATCATAATTTAATTGGAAAGTCTAACCCAGTAGGGGTGTTGGAGTAGATTACAAAAACAAAGATTTGTTTGGAGTGGATTGTTTGCAGAAGATTTAAAAAACAAAGAGGTTAGGAAAAACAGGAATGTATTTATATTGTTTGACTTCTCTCTTGCATTGTGTGTAAATAGTCTGGGAGCAGTATACTGTTAACACATGCATTTGGTGTAATACAATTTCTATATTAAAATTTATGTTGTTGATTTAAGGATGTCTGCTAAAACTGCCAAAGCCTCCCACTTGAACCTTCTGTCACCTTATGCTATTTAATGTGACATGATTATCTTAACCGATTTTGAAATTCATATATGGATATACAATGCATTTGAATGGCTTCTTTCTTATGTAGACAATTTGCAGGAGATGGCACTGATATGAGTTAATTACGAGATGACTGTAAGCAAAATGCTAAACATGGACATGAGTGTCCAGTGCTGGAGACCTGCCAAACACAAACATCGGACTTAAAAGGAGCTTAAGTCTCCAATTTATAGCTTAGGCCTGACTCTTGCTGTAATAACATTTTTCCTGTTTATCCTACCGTGCCACTTTGGAGTCTTCCCATATGGATCCGAGGGCCCCACCAGACGAAGGCAGTGCGTTCAGAAGCGATTATGTAGGTCTGTGTCTGCAAGTTGTGCTGAGGATCACGACAGAACAGTGAAGCTGAGCTTATCATCATGATGCATGCTGGCCACCTACAGAACCACCAGTGTTTTGGAGGCCAAAAATATTTCCCATGTTTATTAGTTAGTAACATGAAAGCAAAAATAGATAAGCATATAGGTCAGTAATCATTTTATGGTATTTTCCTTAGTGGTAAATAAGCAGCTGCCTTGTTTGGAAGGCGAGACTAGAAGAAAGCTTGATGAAAATAACCAAGCAGGGGCTTCTGTAAAGGTGCAGCCTGTGAGCGACAGATTCCCTGCCACTGATTCTGCGCTGACACAGTCACCATCAGCAGCAAAGTCTTGGAAGCATTTCAGGCTTAGGTCCTTGTAGCTCAGTGACCCCCAGACCAACTTACGAGGGAGCACTGTTGGCACATGCACACATATATATATATAGATAGATAGATATGTATATCTCTCTATGTATACATGTAATACACATCAGCACATAAATCTTAATTTAAAAATGGTAATCACTAAATGTGTAAGTAAAGGAAAGATTTATTTTCATCTCTTCCATTCCATTCTGTTTCTGCTGTATGTCATATATAGTGCAACGAGTTCATGTCTGACCAGGCAATCAGGAGGTTAAAACATATTCCAGTTATGTTACAGTGATCTGTCAAAGCCCAAATATTAGATGAGAGCAAGAATATGCTACAGTTGAAAACTGTGTGGGCACAGCAGTGAACTGTGGCTACAGTGTTTGCTTCACTCTGAGAGAGGAACATTGTTAAAGTATTTAGGGTTCTTTCAACCACAGTCATTCTTAACATTCCTCATAAATGTTGAACCAATACTAAAGCAATAAGTGTGTATCTCACACTATCAATGGGATAATTAAAGTTAATTATCAATGGGATAATAAGATTAATGATCAGATTATATTTTAAATGTATGCATCACACTGACAAGCAGTGAGTCAGTGTAACCTTCAGTGCTGTGACCAAAACACAGAGTATTAAACTTCATAGGTTTGTTTACTCTTAACATTCAATGATGTGCTTGTGGGCAAAGCTACACTTGCCTTGCAATGAATAGATGGTGGAAATACATTAATAGTCATGATGTGTCATATATCTCACACAATTGGAGAATAGTATAATAAAATGTAAGTAAATACTTAAAATAGATCACATTCTGAAGCAGTTTCTTTACAGATTAAAAATTTCTTTCTCTTGCAACTCTGAGAATACTATTCTCCCTACAATCTCTCACTGGAAAGGCTTTCTTCTGTAGGCTTTTAGAAAAATTCAGAATATATTGGTAAATTATGGAGATCCAGAGTCTTCTCTACTATTTCAAACTGTAGATAATGGTTTCTTATGTAATATATGGTAAATGTGTTGAAGTATTGTCACATTTAAAAATCAAATTGAATATAAAATGCAAATAGAATTATTCAGTGTTCAATAATAACTGATGTATTTGAGTGTCTATCTTTTTCAGTTTGAGTCTTCTGTAATGTTGAAGGTATTTTCTTTGGAAACCTGGCCTTACAATTATTGCCATTCTTATACTAATTATGAAAGTACAGTGAAACTGTTTATAATTACACAGAAGCAAGTACAGTGGTAATTTGGAGGATAAAAAAAGTATGTCTGAATAGCTTCCAAACCCTGCTTTGTGAAAGTTTCCAAATTAATCTTGAGCAGATACAATCTGTAAAGAATTCTGTCTTCCTAAAAAAATAAGATCCATCCATGAGAAAATTATTTTTTATCATCTGGCTAAACTGTGCAGCTGTTACTGTGGTAATGTTTTAAGAAATGTGATACAAAGTGGGACAACTCACAGAAATGATGAGCATTCTTTAGCACTGACATTTACCAAGTGTGTTTTCTTCCTTATGGACAAAGATGATGTTCTTTTTTTAACAACAGCGGCTGCACTGTGGAAATGAGGTGCGGGGTGCTTTACTGGCAGGGAAATCTGTACAATTGGAGCATTTTTCTTTGAAATTAAGAAATTTAGTTAGCAGATGTTGAAAAGAGCTGCTGTTTTAAGTAAAGCCCACAGCCATGGCAGGGGCACGAGGCACACAGGACTGCTGCTGTCAGATTGCAGCAGCAGCACCATGGGATGTGTAACACTGGCTGGGCTCTTCTGGGGAGTGCAAATGGCAAGAAGCCATGACTAGTTTTATTGGTAGAGATGGAAAATCTGCAGAAATATTTCAGTAACCTTGATTTTTAAGAGGAATCCTGGTACATTTTGGTTAGACTTCTACTTAAAATGTTGATCTTTTGATACTTGACATATTCCTAGTAAATCTGTAGTTCTGGTGTGGATCTGCACTCCAGGTTGAATGTTGGGCTGATTCATAAACTGCCTTGTCCTTACTTACTTAGTTTGATTTGTTCCAAGTTCTCACGTTGCACAAAGTTTCTGTAGCCCAGACAATTTCTGCAATAATAAAGTCTCAACATCTGTGTTTTAGATGGTGTTCTGAAGGACAGCTTAGCATCTACCTAAGGTTGAGGACTGTTGGCTCATTTGTCTCAGCTTTTTATCACAATCAGAAGTCAGCAAATAATGTTCAAGCTCAGGTATGTCTCCTGAAGTGCAGCTCAGTATAATCAGAGAGATTGGTAGGCAGCATTTTCCCCCTATTGCTGTGTCAGGGAAGAGCCTGGGGCTGAGAAAGAACCAAAATGGACACCAAATGGGGATGGATAAGCAAGAGAAGAGATTCACTATCTGAAATAGAATATATAGAAAAAAAATTGAATGTATGGAGAGTGGATTCAGAGATATGGAAAGTATGTGGATGGAGATTGAAGATTAGGGGAAAAAAACTGCCGCATTTCAGAAGAGAGAGGCAAAATAAAAAGAGCAAAAATCTCCAAGTGCAGAATCTTTTTTTAGGTGATGCCCTAAACCTCGATCAGTTCATCAAGAAAAGAGAAAAGGATTTAATCCTCCCAAGAAAAAAGAAATACTGGAGACAAGAAAAGCATTTATCTTTCTCTTAGAGAGCAGGTTATATTCTGCAAGAGAGAATAGCAAAAAAGAGAAACAGAGGAATGCCTGTTCTATGGTACATACTCGCCAAGTATATGTCACCCACTGCAGGAAACGTGACGAAGGAAAATAAGAGGAGGACCAGTTCAGCCACAGCAGCATTCAAATTTAGAAATGTTTAAGTATTCCTTCAGCTTTCACAGGTTCTATATTTAAACATGCATTTTTAATTGACTCCAGAAATAATTTCAGTTTATATATAGTTTTTATAAGCCTGGGGCCTACCTGTCGTAGTCCTATTTGAAGATTTATCTACAGTAATCTTTTATGAAAGAAGGAGGGAGGATTTAATTTACAAAGGCCTAAATCCAAAAGCCTGTTCTGGAATTTGACTTAATTATTGATGTGGAGTTACACAGGGATTTCCCACACAACCTCCCAGAAGCATCATATTACCTTGAAGTTACAGTAACCACTGTAATCTGAACAGGTCCCTTGTAAAGAGCAGAAATATAGGTCTGGAGATGAAAAAAATCTTTAATGCATTGCACACTGCCAGCCTGGGACCTCACTAAAACTGTTCTTAAATGATGCAGGTAGTGCCCTTTGCTACTTCTGATCCTTTCTTACCTATTTCTTCAAGGAAGAGAATCTCACAGGTCTAACTACAGTAGAAAGAAATCCATTTGCTTGGTAAAGTAAAAGTGCATGCAACCAGATGGCTTCAGGCTGAGGTTGTAGTGTATGGGGCAAGGCTTTTTTAAAGGTATGGGGGCTATATTTCCTTTTAAAGGCTCTTGAAGGATTTCCAAAAGAGTATGGGGAAGACTCTTCCACAGTATGCCTCACACAGATATTGGATTTCTTTCTAAGGCTTTAAGTACTTAAGTATCTATAAAATCTAGCCTAGGGTTTTGTATCTCTTTGGTGGGGTCACTCCTATGCTCATATGGCAATGTGCCTCCAATTTCAGGGCAGCATTCTTAATAATAGACCCTAGAAATGCTCTGAAGATCTATGGAAGATGAATCTTCCTGTTCTTTCTAGAGCACTGTTAATAAGACACTGTGGGAAAAGCTTTCACTGTTCTTACCCTTAAAAGACGCATAAACATAGGCATTCAAAAATAATACTTAGCCATCATAAAACTTGTATTTACTAACTTCCATCCAGAAAAAAAATTCAGTTTGTTTTATATATTGTGTTTTGTATATAGGGATCAGTTCAGTCACCTCTGGGGCAAAATTTAGCAGCTGTTTAATAGTGGGAGCAATGCTGCAGAACAGTTTTAGGACATAAAGAGTAGAAGAATAACTTACCTAATTGAAACTGTGTGGGGAATTTAAGTAGGCAGAATGTAATTACTCAAGCTGGAATTTGGCCATTCAAATATTGAAACCTTTAAAGAAATGTTAATAACTATTCACAGCTTTAGGAAAATATCTTCAAATCACAATTTTAATAAGAATAAAAAAGAGGAAAATACATTTAGCAGCTTATGTTAGGGAGATATTGTATTAACTGTAGAGGACAAAAATGAAGGTAAATATTTAAATACATCTGCTATCATGGGATAAGACTTTGATGTATCAATCCCATCTCCACTAAAGCCTCCTACTATAAAAATAAAACTCCCACACTGAAGTTTCTGTTTTGCTTTTGCTATGATAAATAGCTACTACAAAAAAAGGAAATTTGGCATAAAAGATGGATAATAAAAGATGTGATTTAAGAAAATAACTTAAGGCAGCGGTTTTCATTACAAAAAGGTGAAAAAGATGGAGCACAGCAGCAATTTGTTTTGCATAAACACTTTAAAAAAATATTGTCTTTGTGATAGATGGTTTCTGTACTGGCTGTTTCATTGTGTTAGTGATTGCTGGCTCATGTAGGTACTCCTGAAGATAAAAAAAATGGGCAGAGTTAAAAAGGTGGCCTGTAATGGTATCAGAAGAGAACTGCAGCACCTATTTTGTAGAACTAATTTACATCGGTAATTTCTAGACAACCCAGTCTTCTTCTGAGTTTCACTCTGAAAGCTCATATAGCAAAATTTATCTACACTAGCAGGTTACTGACAGTGATCAGAATTTTAACAAGCCTGTTTAGTAATTCTAATTCATTAAACAAAATTTCCAAGTAACACTTAAAATGCAAGTTGAAGTGCTTCAGTTTGCATGGTTAGCTGAAGTTTGGCCAGATAGCACAAGAATCTGCAAGCTGAGACCAGGCTCCACTGGCCATGGTGGTACTTGCATCTTCCTCTGCTAGAGACTGTGATGCCCATAGTTTGTTGCCCATCTTGTCAGTGCTGGCTTGTGAAAACCTCCTAGAAATGCAAGGTTGAGCAAACTAGCATGAATACCTTCCACAATGTGAAGTACATACCTGTGCCATAACTACTGGGTTATCTTGAAAGCATCAGAGCTCTGTTAGTGCAGTACTTTGTCTCATCTTATTATGGCTGAGCTGATGAGCTTTATTGCCAATGGTTTGGTCATGATGGGTTTAGAGATTGCTGCCTGGTGCTCCAAAACACACTGCAGGCAGGCATCAAATTTATTTTAGGCTTAGATACAATTAAAAAACAATAACAACAAAAGCCAGAAAAGGAAACCTACAGTGCAGAGGGACAGTTAAGCATTTCTGTTTGAGCTTCAGAACAGTCAGCACAGAGTTGGGGCGGCTGCAGGATATAAAACTAATACTCTTTGTACACATCAGCTGAGCAGTGGAGGACCAGAACACTGCCTCCTCCTCTTCACAAAGATTCCAAATTTCATATTCCCGGAGTTTGCCCAAGGCTTGTCCACCCGTTCTCGTTGAGACTGGGACTACTACTTGCTGCACAAGTTCTGTGGAAAGCAGAGAAAAGGGCATTACCTGTATTTGACGTTATGGCGATGTGGTGACTGAGGTGTCCCATGGTTAAAAAATGTCATTCCCATCCTCTGCCAGGTGAGAGTTGCATGTGTTCCTCTACATAATCATGCTTGCCCTGTCTTTCAGTCTGAAATGAAAAGAGGAACCACTCAGTACAGCAAACAATAGGGAAGGTTGCATGTCAGTACCTTTTTCAGCCCTGTTCCCCACAGTCATCATCAGACAGCAATTATGTACCTTGCCAAAGGCATCTGTGGGCCTCCCACATCCCCCAGTAACTTGTGATCATTTTTTTCATGGTTCATTGCAACCACATTTGGTGGAAGGTAGAGGTCTTGGAAAAAATGCTGTGGGTTTGAGTTTTGCAGCCACAGCCAGCCCACAGAAGGGAGCTGCACATAGCTGTGCAGAGATGCAATATTGGGCGCCAAAGAACCTCCCTGGGTAGGCTTCCTGTAAACACCTTTATGGCAGGGAAATCTTTAAGGAAGACATTATTTTCTTTCAAAAAAAAAAAAAAAATCTAAACCATACCACAAAACATGAAAAAATTAAGTTTCCTTAGTTTTATTGGTCATGGAAATGCCTTTTTTTTTTTTTCATATGTCTTAATCATCCATAATTGTTGCAACAAGCCTCCCAAAAGGCAATAATGATATGCTATGGCAAATTTTATACATTATGATAGATGTCCTTTAGACTTTATAAAGGCTCCTTGTGATGGGTTTGACAAGCTTCCCTGAGGCAACTGGGGCTCCTTTACACATTTCATTAGTTGAAAAGAGAAATGGGCTTCAAGGTGCTTTAAAAAGATTAATATTTTTTCAGTTCACTGTTCATGAGGAAAAGTACATGCAGAATAATTTCAGGGCCAAATTTGGCTTTAATCAGAAAAATATGGATTTGGGGGGAAAAAAAGGATTTATAGCTGGTTGCATAGATTGATAAATGACTGTTCATGAGAACAGAATGTGGCTCAAACAAGACAACTGCTGTCCTTAGTTTTCAAAGAGAAATAGTTTGTCCTCTGTGCCAGATGCTAACTTCACACTTTCTTCTCAGAGATTACTCTTTGCAACATCTGTATCAGAGAACATTTATTATAAGCTAAGAGCATTTATAATAGGATAACCTAGGACAGGATAATGAGAGTTTCTCAGTCACTCAGGGAGAAAGAAGTACAAAAACCTGACTCGTCTTGAGCCTTGTCTACAGCTCAGCCATTAGTAAAGGCCTGTGCCTTAACATATTAGCATAACCTTTCCTTGTATTGTAGGTCAGAGAAAACTCCCATTTAAAACCTCCCTCATTTGTCAAGACAATTTCTCTTTTGACATCATCCACAAGGCAGTTGCTCTTATTGCCATATCTCTACTATTTTTTCTGGAAACAAGATTATGGGAGCAGCATCCATGGTCTTCCACATAATTACTCCCCTTCTGCTTCACTACCACTCTTGATTTTTTGAGTGTGTCATTTCAAATGAACCACCAGCTTTTCCCTCGGGTGCAAGTCTTGCACAGGAATCTCCTCGGTGGCAATCATTGCAATAGATCAGGCAATATTAATAAAACAGGTAATTAATGGTTTTGCACTCCTTTGTATCTCTCTTGCAAATCTTGTCTAAATTGTTAATTAGGGGTTTGTGTTATGCTCTTGGGCTCCAAGGGTAATATGACTGCAATATTGACTAACATCAGCTGTTGCTGTAATCAGTGTTCAGAAAGTTCATGGAGATTTAGTACAAGTAACTTTAGTGTATCCAGGATTACATGGAATGCTGAAATGAACTCACAGCAACCAAAATGGCAAAAAACATCCCATGGAACTTCTGTATAGATGTCATTTATGGAAATATTCTATAGGTATTAATAGATGATAAGTTTATATTCTCCATCAGGAAAAATTGTAGAAATATATGCACTAAGTAACTGGCAATTTTTGGACATCTGTTTGAATATATTTACGTTGTACTTAAAATGGCTTCTATAAATTCAGACTTTCGGTTATCAGATAAATGGTGATCCATTCCTCCCCCTTTCCTTCAGTCATTCTCTGTTGTATTTTGTTGAAGAGTTATCATACTGTAAAGATTTTTTATACCTTAGGAAACTTACAAGTTAAATTGTTATTCAATAAGTATTTCCAACTTCTATGGCTTTTTTTCACTATGCTTAGAACATCAGTGAACTGCATTTGTAATCATATGCATGTTTAGTTATTGCTGATAAAATCAGCCCATACAGGCATAACAAATCTTTGAGGGAAAATGTGTAAAGCTGGCCACAAAAAGGGTTTTTATTTTTGTTTCTAACAACATAGCTAAGTCAAGCCTGGTTAAAAAGAAATTAATACATGCAGCTTGTAATACAGCTATGGGCTTTTGCATTCAGTGGGACTATCACACACCACCACTACTCAGATTATATAACACTACATAAATAGGAGTGTCGATGGTTTATAGAGAACCCTGTCTTTCAGTTATGAGCATTTGCATTTCAAAAAGTTTTCTATCAAAATAAAACTTTAAGTAGCTTGCTAAAGATCAGTGGCTAGAATAAAAAAAAAATGTCCCGATGTTCATTTTCTCCCAACAGCAGTTTCACATGACTTAGTTTTAGGAACTGATACAGCTAAAACTTCCTCCTTATTCAGTATGTGGAAATGTCTACATACTGTGTTTCAATCCCCAATGTAATAATGTTTTAAGCACATCTGTACTACCATCTACTGGAAAGGTGGGTAACTATGTTCAGCAATTGCTGTTTTCATCTGCTACTGAACCAAGACTAAAAATAAATTTTAAAAAAAGATGAACCTTATATTTCTCTCACAAAAAAAATTACATCTTCCTGTGCACCTTATGTTGTACTGATGCTAGAAATATCTTATTGGTAATCTTTTTCAGAGATCGGGTTGAACTGAGGCTGGGGAGTTTTCATGAGCATATATTTCAGCCACAAGTGAGATATTCTTTATCATTTTCTTCTGATAAGGCTTTGCACATCAATAGTTCTCTTTCAGCTTCTCAGATAAACAGAGGGAGGACATCGAAGGCGTGTGTGTGTGTGTGTGTGTGTGTGTACAGTTACAGTCCTCAGGCAAACAGTGGAGTCAGAAAATCCAGCATAGCACAGCAGAGGCAGGTTCTGTGCACACTGTTAAACGCTTCTGGACTCCACGTCTCGGTTATGCTTTCTCACGATTCTCTTTTGCCATCCTGGGATATCTTGAAAAGAGCTCTGCCAAGACTGGTGAATTGTACTCTTCTTTAGCGAGATGAAGAAACATCACCTGAAGTGAGATTAGATTACTCTTTGTCCCTTCGCTCGGTAACAGTGCACTCTGGCCAGCCAGCCGCATGCACACACTGCTGCCAACGCCAGAGGAGTTCTGCGAGCCGCGCAGCTGGGCGCTGCCAGGGGATGGGGAAGAAGCGCCCGCTGCCTGCCGTCTGTCAACTTCTCAGACACTGACAGCATTCCTGCAGCTGGCCGCACACGGTGTGGTTACCTGCTTCTAGGCAATTAAACAACACTTGCTGGTGATTACAGCCGCTGCCGTTTGTATTCTCTGCAGGGGCAGAGGCAGGGCGAGCTGTGTGGGAGCGGGAGCCGGAGCCGAGAGGACGTAAATGAAGAGCAGAGGATGGCAGCAGCGTTACTGGTTTCTGGAGAGGAGGCGATGGCTGTTCTCTCTACATCTAGTTAAAACTCTGTTTAGTGTACGGCATAGGAGTTATTTGAAGGAAGGTCGTTGTGCTGTTAAGCACATCAAGGACAGCGAACAACATCATCATTTGTACAAGTAACATTTAGTTGAGGAACTATTAACAATGTATACTCTTACTATCATACATTATTTCTGCCTGTGCAAACCCATGAAAAGTGTTTCAAACGAGAATTGAAAAAAAAACAACAAAACTTGGACACTTAGACCAAGCCTGTAACAAGCAAGATAGAGTTTCCCTTTGTCCTTTTGCCATCTACCAGTGAGTGCAAGAAGGAACCCTGCCTTTCATTAGGAAGCCGTGCAAGACCCATTGTGCATCTTCAGAAATCAGTCTAGCATCTCATTTTGTGTCTCTAAAAGCAATGATAACTTATTTCCAATAACACAGCGTGCAGCCTTTCTAAGAGGATGCACAGTGAATGCCTTCCACAAAAGTACCTTTGTGACATCAGGACAGATAATAATCTCCCTCAGTCTAAAAAAAAAAAAAAAAAAAAAAAAAAAAAAAAAATTGAAGGGAAAAATGAAAAAAGCTAACCAAACACACTCCTTTATTTCACACAGTTTAAATAATACTTACTGGATTTTCACCTGTTTTGCAGTGTCCTACCACACAGGGAGAGCACAGTTCTTCACAGTGTTTAAGGAATTTACTGTGTCATAGCCTTCCATCAGCTTTAAACCTCAAGTTTTCATTTTTCTGTTCAAACTTCATCAGCATAAGTTTTTTCTGTCCCTAAGCCAACATTTAAGAGCCTTCTCTGATGCCAAAGTAAATGTAGATGGGTACACAGTCTCTCCTTTTTGCCTTCTTAGCCCTGACATCTACCCCACCTTGTATGGAATTTTCCTTCATGCTTTCCTTTCTCCAAATGGGATTTTATCTTTCTCACTTTAATGGCTGCTTTCTGATACAGTTGTGCATTCTCTCCTCCCTTAGTATGCTTAAAATTAACTTTTTTTTCCCAAATCTTCTTTGTCCCCATGCTAGTCATTGCTCTTAGACAATGATGTAACATAATCTTGACTTTCAGCTGCTAATATTCAGCTGGCTTTACCCTTAACCAGTTTTTATCTTAAATATCCTATATTCCCTAAGGTTGCAGATACCAAACTTACTAGTAACAACATTCACAGATGTAATACTGTTCCAACTGATAAATATCTCAAATACTGTCATTTTTCTTTGACTGTATTATCTGTGCAGGGTATGACTTAAAAGTGTGATTTTTTTTTTTCCCTGATGTGATCTTTAAGAATGATATCTCTTTCAGATACTTCCTCAAGACTCAACTCTGCCCTAAGGCCTACAGAATTCTAGCTGTTAATCATGTTGAGGGAAGTGATGGGCTGTGACAGTAATTGCCTTCCTTTTCTTATTTCTTTTTTTCTAATTAAACTCTCCATTACCCTCTCTCTAACTTGAAGTGGAAAAAAATCCCAACAACATATAATTAATAGTTATATCAGTTTGTCCCTTTTTTATTTACTTCAGCATTGCACCTGTATTTCTTTCCTATCTGTCTATTGCATTTCTTAAGAGGATAAGCCTGGTGGAGCCAAGGTTTGCTTTCTGCTTGTTTGTCCAGCTGAAACAACCCTTCCTGAAATCTGAGAGAGGCTGTTGAACACTGCTATCAAATACAAGCCACATCTTATCACTAGCTTGTTGCTGTCAATTAGGATAAAAACAACTTTTCTACATTTTTAAATGTTATGATAGAGTAAGAGAAGATGGAGGGGAAGAACGTATCAGTTTTCTTTCAGAAAACTGCATGTCTAGTCATACTTGGGCTGGTTGTAATCTGAGTCGTTTGACAAGACAAATTGTTTGGCTGATGTGCGCAAGGGTTTGTAGCAGAATGAACTGACCTGCCATCTGAGAATGGGATCAGTTTCTCTGAGAAATTCCATTATATATGTAAATTTCAACATATTCATTTGTATCATGTAAACAGACACATGAAGGTAGAAACATGCAGTTTCCAGTCTCCTCATTTGGGCTATCCTTCAAACTGCTTACAGATTTTTGACACTAACTTCCAGAGCATATTTATCAGATGTAGGTTTGACCTAGTAGGGGAAGGTATTAATGTAGCAATGCAAGGATAACAAAACCCCCACTGAGTTCAGGACCATTCTTCCTTCAGGCATAGGTAGAAAGCACACCACCACAGCCAGCATGTTCCACACACAAAAAACTCACACTAAAAACCTCCACCAACGACCCTAACCCTTTCCCAGCTTAAAGCCCATTACATTCTAAAATGTGATTATACTCTCTAGTTGAGTAGGGAGCCCAGTGGGAGAAACAGTAGTAAACCAACACCTTACACCCACTCCTGGGCTGCTCTGAATTTATGAATATTTGAGAAACATTGTAGCTTGGTGAAAAGGAGAGAAAAATTAAATAAAACCATCAATTAGGAAAAATAGTTCTCTAAGCCATTCACAGTGGGAGGAGGAAAATATAGAGAAAGTGAAGAGAGGTTCTTTTATACTAGAGAATGTCTGAGATAGGAATGATGTGATTCTGCTCTGTCACTATTACAATTAATTGTTTTTTTAAAATAGCACATTTATGCAGCTGGGTTTTTTTCAGCCAGGCATGTAAAAAAAAGAATGGAGGAAACTGGTCTTTAAATTCCCTATTTCAGAACCTTAAACCAATCGTCTTGTTCCTCATGTGGCAGGTGTGAGTGGATCTCAGAGGGAAGAGTGCCACCGTCAGGACAACTGGCCAAATGGAAGTGATTTTGTGAAGGTTGGTTTCTCCCTCCTTTCCCAACTTCAATGTTTACTTGTGGAAATATTCTCCAAAAGTCTCTTATCTAATATTACCTGAGCAATGGGACAAAGTTGATTGATTATGTTATTTACAGGAGTTAGAGATTTCTCTGAAACTTCACACTTTAATATTCTCCCTGTGTCACAGGTTTTTTGAAGTTTCACATTTTTCCATTTGTGGTCTCTGTTCAACTCTTTCACACATGGCAACTAAATCAGTCCTATAAAACTGTTTTTCTTTTTGTTTAATCTTTGGACAACATTTTCTTTGGTTTCATTTATTGATAATGAACAGAATATTAATTATTCCTTCATTTAGTCTTGATAGAGATCAGAGACAAGCACTTTGAGAGCCACCTTAACCTCTGAATTAACAATATGTTGCAAGATCTCAACAATAATGGCAGCCTCATTTTTCATGTTTCATTCTTACTGGGACTTGTTGAACTCAGAGGCATACAAACA
The DNA here is from genome assembly GCA_024611195.1 of Ceyx melanurus. Classification (NCBI taxonomy): domain Eukaryota; kingdom Metazoa; phylum Chordata; class Aves; order Coraciiformes; family Alcedinidae; genus Ceyx; species Ceyx melanurus. The sequence continues at coordinate 21,245 of JANHGL010019877.1, forward strand.
TGTTTTCTTGTTCTTTCACGGAATAAAAAAAATAGTCAATCAAATAAGTGGCTTTCATTAAAAAGTTCATTAAAAGTGAAGCATACTGCAACAAGCTGAGTAACAAACTAAATCTTGCCTTGGGCAACAAACAGAATTTATTTACTTTTTGTCCCTTTATCTTCCAACCCTCACATGTCAGACTGTGATGGATGGAAGTAAAAGAGTTTCCACACCAAAATCTGAATTCTCAGCAAATTGCTGACAGCTGGTGTCATTCCAAATTAGAGAGGGACTATTACTAGTGATTTACTAGTTTATTCCATGAATTTAGTCTTTTTGACTGCTCACAAATTATTTGTGAATTGGTTTTGATTTTTTATGTGCATTTGTTGGTAATTGATTTTTGTTTCAGATACTATTTGTTTGGAGAGATGTTAATTGTGTGAGAAAGTTGTTTATCCCTCTGTGAGCTCTGTAGTATTTTTTAGATAATTCATCTTACTGTTTCCATTGTAAACAAAAGAAGCTATTTTCTCCTTAGCCTTTATTCACTACCGTATTTTTTTGAGACTTTCTTTTGTGAAAAATAAATTATGACAAAGAGATCTGCAACGTGAACCATTCAACAAATCTTTTTGAGATACTCAGCCCTGCCTCTGTGAGAACATTCCTGCAAATGAAACCTGTATATCACATGCTTTATGACTGGGCAGTAGAGAAAGGTCACTGATCACAGCAAGCACCACAGCAGAAACACATTTTCTTTGCAAGAGTATATAAAAATAACATTATGCTTCATTTGTATAATTCTAACTCACTGATCTCTTTTGCTTTATCAGTTTCTTTCAGATTTGTCAGCTCACTAGATACTACCTCAGAGTACCAGTGAAAGAGAGAAATTCAGAGATATGTAAAAACAAAGAGCGCACATTTCTAGTTTATAGCATTCCCTCATGAAGTGGACTGTGTCCTCCTTTTTTTTTCTTTTTTTTTTTTTTCTCTAACAGATAGAGATCATTTAAAGAAAGCATATAAGCAATAAAATCTTCACATTATCTTTTTATAACTTGCTTGTTATTCACTCCCTGTCTCCTTTTGGCTCTTTATCTAAGGAGCAGGATTTCCTCACATTTGATTTTATATTCTAAATCTCATGCTTCTCATTTCTGACAAAAAAAGTATAAAAAGGAAAGAGACTGAACCAAATTGTATTGCTTCACACTCTTTAGCTGATCATATACACAAAAGAGAGTTTGCTGCAGTGCCTGTAAAATTGTCTTGATAATCTGGAACATTTTGGCAGGAAGGAGAGACTTCACTCTACTTTCTACTTTCTGACCTTTATTTTTTAGTAGATTATAAAGTTTTGGAATGTTGTTTTTTTCTCTCTCTTTTTCCTCACTTCAGTTACATCTTGAATGAAAAGAAAGCCATTCTCTAGATCTAGTTCACCAGTGACAAAAGATGTCAGAAGCCTCAGGAGACTTCTGCTTCATAGCAAGAGACAGGTCTGTATCAAAAGTGAATTCTATTTAAAATGGACTTTAGTCTGAGGAGATCTCATACACACATCTCTAATCAAAATGGAGTAATTGCTGCACCAAAGCAGCATTCAAACAGAATATACACTTCAATGCAGCTGAGCTTGAGAGGGAAGATTAAAATGATTTCAGGAAGGGATATGCATGATTCAACACCGAGTAAAGGAATAATCTTTAGAGAACACAGAAAAGTGGCTCTTCTCAGAAGTATAATTTCTGTTGCGTGCAAAATGCATTAACATGAGAAAAGAGGGTTGTGAAAAGGTTTCATAGTACTGAAGCTACATTTGTTTGTTCCAATGCTCTTTGCGTGACATCAGTATTTATTGCTGTACTGATCTGCATTGCATGTCAATATGCAGATATCCTTCTGGGGCTTCCATGAATCACATTGCTCCTTTCATTTCTCAGCCTCCATTTGAGTCTGACAAATTTAGCAATGATATAGTCAACCTCCTTTTTCAGTAGACATGCAAAATTACTTTGCTAATTACAAATAACCTAGCATTCTAAAGGTACTTGAGGCACTGATGGCCTTTTCATCCCTGTGACAACTGCACCCCTTACAACATCCTACTGATAGAGAACTACTACTATTATTTTCATTTTACAGATGCAGAATTGAAAGAGACAAAAAAAACCAAACAACTTCTCCAAGGTTATACAGTAAGTCTACAGCAAAGCGTGGAATTATCTGAGATTTGAAAGCTTCAGGCTAGCACTACAACTATTGGACCAAACATTTGTCTTCTTTTGAAGAACATACTATATCCTAAATAGAGAAATGACACAAATCCTTAGAGGAAAATTAATCCTAAAGCAGACATTTCAAATCTGTACATAACATTATGCCTACTGTACATTTTTTTCCTAGTACATTTCTGAAGCTTTAAGGGAATAATGTATCAGACAGGCTTACATTCAGATGCTAGGTTTTTTGGGGTTTTTTCCTCTCACCCAAAATAAAAAAATATTACATCAAGTCTCCAGTGAAGTGGAGAATTACCCGAGTTTCCACAGCTTCAGGCTATCATTCCAGCTATTGGACTAAATATTAATCTGCTTTTCAAGAACCTTCAGCATCCTGGACAGAGAAGTGATAATAAGCTGCTGTAAATTTGAAAGCAGGTAGGACTGTTGTTTGATTGCTTCACTGCAGATTACGTAGAAACACTAAAGCATGAAATACACATGTATTTTAAACCAGTGGTTGATCAGAGTTCAAGACAGGTGATATTTGAGTAGGAAAATCAGGAAGAAGAGGAGGAAAAACTCTTACAAAATATTTATTAATTCTCTGTTTTGTTTGTCTCTGTTTAAAGAAGAAATAGAGCTTTAGGTTATTGTTACTACAAATAGGTGATAAACATTACTAAATAATAATCCCATTTATTTAATGCATCAGCCTTTTGTTTAGTTGGTTTTTTTTTTTAACTTCAGAAGTAATTCAGTTTCTCAAATCAGACTGGTTGAAAACTCCTTCCATCAATCTAAAATAGAGATAATAAAAAAACTTTCCCCCCCCCAGTTTTGTAAATGGAAAGGGAACAGAACGAGTAAGAGGCAGCATGTGCTTTAAAGCAGTGTGGGTATCAGTTACAAAAATCATATAATATACCCCATAACGGGCCAGTTTTATTTCTTCTTTGATTTATTGGGATAGCTTCTGTCTTTTCTTTTAGCATGAGTGGTATTATTAAATAATGAAAGACTAGTAAGCTGGAAACAATAAAAAGAGGATGGATAAAATGCATGGTTCTCTATTAAACTTTAGGGTGGCTATAATGTAAATGGTGGAAAAAGAAGAAAAGAGAGAAAAAGAATGATACAGATATTTACAGACCAGTTGCAGAGACAGTCTAGTTTTGGGCCTCCTTCTTTCTCAGATCTTTGACAGTCACATTTTTTAATGTGACAGTCACATTAGCACATCAAGGTAAACTGTTTGCTTTACACATTTAGTTCACTCCTACATTTTATTGATGTTCATGTTTTAGTGAAATTCTTAACATTATGTTAATGTAGATCTGTATAGGAGTCTGTCCTTTAGAAGAAAAAAAGTAAGGGGTATGTGAGTAGGATAGTTTTTTGGATATTTATGCTGGCTTTTTCTGGCAAAAAGAACAATACAAAACACCCACCTGGGGTATTCTTAGAAAACAAAAATGTTGACTTAAAAAGTGGTCAGTTTGCCAATGGTATTTGACTGTTGCTAAACTGCCCTGCTGATTACTCTCTGGAGTGCCCTCCCCACACACTTCCACAATGAATTTGTAATTATTTACCTCAGAATGTGATTTGCTAATTATCTACCAGGAAAATTCCCTAAAGAGTATTACGTATGAAGTCAGCCTCCATGGAGCACATAGCCTTAGAAAGCATCATGATCCTTTATTTTTTATTTTTTTTTTTTGTCTTACAGGATTCTTTCCCAAGATCTCTAATTTATGTGGTATGCAGCCAAACTTCCTAACACGGAACTAGATAGTGTCCAAAACTCACACACTGGAATAGTGAGACATCTTTGGAGCTCCTTCCTTACAGGACTACTACACATGCCTTTCTGTTTTGAGGTGCTTTTCCTCATCCATTTCCATTCACTTCTAAGTAAGTTAAGACAGCTAAGTGATATGGATAAATTAATCTGTATGAATGCTGCCATTCTGAATGATTTATTTGCTACCAAACTTCAAGTGGTCACAGACAGAAGCTGTAGACCTCAAAGTTACAATCACCACAGTACACAACATAAATTAACTTTGTTGTCTCTCTTGTGGTTGTGTTAATAAATTAATAAAAGAAACAAGGCTATTTTTCAAGTATGACTTTTTTTTTTTTTTTTAACTGCAGAATGTGCCTGCAAAGAATTTCATAAAGGGTATCAATATTACAGCCCAAGACTAGAACTTTGCTATCTGTTTTTTTTGGTGTCTGCCATAACTTAAAAGCAAAGCATGAGGTTCAAGTTGTAGCAGCCTATCAGATAAATCTGAACTAGGCTTCTCTGTTAATCCAAGTGTTTCAGCTGCATCACAGTTAGTTAAAACCTTGGTCATTACTTCAGGCCAGATGATTACTTCAACAAATTCAGTTCCTAAACCTATTGTAAAGCTCTTACATCTCCAGAATCCTACTGAAAAGCTGTTTTCATAGAGGTAAAATGGATTTTGCTAATAGCAAACTTTGCAAAATTGTACTCAACTGACTTATGCTATATATAATTGAAACTGTATTCTTCCTCTCAGTTTTCCTCATGGCAGCAGAGACATACCTCATCACTATAGTTAAATCATTACACATATACATAGCTTATTCTGAAACCTGTGGTCTGATATAATCCCAGCATTACTGTTCTTGATATCACTGCTTTGACTTATTGTTTAATATTATAATATTGTACTCCAGTAAGACAGTAAACTGTTTGCTATAGTACTCTCATGGGAATAAGGGAGGGAAAAGATCTAAACTCCAGAACTTGGTACTGTATCCTCTAGTACTGATTTTAGTAAAATGGTTTAGTGCTTTCTGTAAAGGGCTAAAATATTCCACTGCTTTGTTTTGGCTGTCGGACTTTTAATCTACCTAAATTTCTAAGGTCTTTAAACAGTTTGTGATCCAGTAATTTTTTTTTGTACAAAAAAAAAAAAAAAAGGAAGTTCTACTTTGGATTGACAGAAGCTGGGAGATGTAAAATGCAGGGATGTGAATAGTTGGCAATAAAATTAACAGTGTGGGCAAATTTATAACGTATCTCATAAAGTTGTATATCCAGGATTTCTGTGTTTCATCTGAAGGTTTTGGCAGGCTCTTACTGTCTTAATATAAACTGGGAAAAACTTTTTTCTTTCTGATAATTAGTGAACAAATCAATTCAACTGCTTTTTATTTCCTTAATCCAGCCTTACTGATTTTGCAACGTTATTTTCCGTTTTCTTGGCAACAAGAGAAATTTCTTAACTTTAAAATTCATCTCCTGTAAGAAAAAGCCAAAAACCTTAGTGCTGGGCAATACTGCAGGGACAGGGGATTAAGGTTGTTTTTGCTAAGCTTGTGTTATCTTTTCAGAGTCTGGCCCTCACTTCAGAAGTTGGTGATTTACTCATTATATTGTGATGTATGTATTAGCATAAAGCTGGTCCATAACTTCATAGTCTCACCCATCAGTGACTCAGTTATCTCTAACAAAGGGAAAAGATAGTGTATTAATTATCAGAGCCCACTGTACAGTGCAGTCACCATTACCTAGCAGTAGCTGCTTGCCAATTCTGCTTTTGTTTAGCTGAACTTTCACAAGAGTTAATTTTGCTCTCCTTCAGATTTATGAAATCTTCTGTTAACTACAGGTAGAGTTTAATAGGAGGATGCACTGGATCACCTGGAGGGAAATTGGTAATTAATTATGTTGAAATTGGGTAGATCTCTTAATGCTATTCAATGTCACCCTGCCATCACTAGAGGAGAAAAGCTTGCTGGTAAGGAGGCCTGGAGAAGCAAATGCTGCACTTCTGAGACCTCCACCTGACTTCAGACCAGACTGTCCTCTCCTGGAATCAGTCATCTGAGGAGTTGCTTGGGGATACGAATTCCTTCTACAGTCCTGTCAGTCAGAAAGGGTTGGCTATTTGATAAGCAAAGCCAGATGTGTTAGGATCAGAGGAAGGATGTGGTCCACTAAAACAGGTATCTCATGATGTCCAGTCCTATGTAGATTCCAGAGAAGGATAGAGGTGTGGGAAGGGACAACCAGTCCAGAAAATTCCAGGGATAAGAAGTCCACAACAGTATGGGATAGTATCATCTCCACAGCCTTTGAGGGGAGCCTCATCACTCACCTAGTAAAGAAGGTTTTCCCAATATTCAGCCTAAACATTGCAAGCCAAAACTCGTGGCTATTGTCCCTCCTTTTAACATCTGCCACTCCTAGAAAGTATTTATCACCTGCAGTTTCCCAGCTAAATATTTGAGACTGATCTGTGCTCTGTGCAGACTTTTTTTTTCATTATTTTCAGTGGTTTCACCAACTTCTGATGAAACCTCTATACCCGTTTTACTATATCTATTTTGGTAATCTGGATTCAGTGAATTTCAGTAACAGCATTAAAGGTAATTCACTGAACCATGTCTGGCTGTAATGCTGGTGTTGGTTTGCAGCAAAGGAAAAGTGCAGTGCTGGATTCTACAATGAGTATCTCAAACCATACATTTTGCAGATCAGTAGAGGATGACTATCTTCTTTTATGTCTCTAAACATCTTCCTTTTTTTTTACTTGTAATGTACAGTTCTATGGTGAGGGTTGCTTTGTGGTTTTTTTTTGGTTTTTTTTTTTTGTTTTTTTTTAAAAAAAAGTTAAACTCATTGCTAACCAGGTAATTGCACAAAAGTAGTATAATTATGTGCTTTTAAAGCTGTGCATTATTGTGCTAAATGATAGGACAAAGATTGCTTAAAATGTTCTTTATAAAGAAATAGGGTTATTCTGGCTTTAGCTGAGGGACAGGAAAAGATACACAAACACCAAAGGATTTGAGTCTAATGCAGCAAAACAGTTAAGTGTGACCTTAATTCTAAAGATGAATTTAATTTGTAGCAATATCTACAAGATATTTAAATTTAGTCTTTAGATCTAGAGTACTACTTTTACTTTCTTTTTTTTTTTTTCCCAGTACTTGATGCACTATTTTTCAGTACTTTAAAAGCACTAGAATAGTGTTAGCTTTGAATTTATTACCTTTGAACTCACAAATCTCACTATTTAACATTCACTTAATAGCTGTAGTAGTAACAGAAATATAATGCTAACTTAGAAGTTGATCAATATTTGACAGTTCTTTTATGTACAGCTGCTTTTTTCAATTAGGATATGGCTCCCTTAACCAGATCATTTACCATGTTGGTACTACACCACAGAACTGAAGATGGTGACATCTTTGTAGCTGACAAGAAAAAGAGAAGGAACAAGAGTCACCAGAGAACTAAATGGCTATCTTAAAAGAACTAGAATTGATAAGATTTTAAGAATTATATTGACTTTGTTCCTGCATTAGTATGAACACTGAGAAAAGTTAATTTAATACAGTGGAATTGCATCCATACAGCTGAATACTACATCTTATCTCCAGACTTTCTGGAACTCTGGAACATCATTTAGAGAAACCTGTTGCTTTCATCCTTCAAAGGCAAATTAATTGAATGCTATATAAATAACTTGGGAGTTCTTACGGGAAGAAATAATAAACTTGTTTCTTAGGAAGGGTAGGAGAAGTTTTACTTCACTTTTTTTTTTTCTTTTTTTTTTTTTGCAAAAGTGCAGTATAAAATGTGTAAAACTTTGGAGGAAATATTTAATCTAAATACACCACTACTACCATCCCCGTATGTGAAGGAGCAAGCTGTTGGCTTTCTGCAGGGTCCTGAGCTACTGCAGATCTGCCCAGTGGTGATTTATGTTTTAAGTTTGCTACATGTACATCGTTTCTGCAACTTACAGAAATCCTTTAGTTTAAAAGGTGCTATATACATCTTGTATGCTTTAAAATATTTTTTCCCTGATCTGAATGCACATGTATTTTCAGACAGCAAACAGAGATTGTACTGGGAATTTTGCAATAGTGGTGGGATATTGTCATTACCGTCACAATGGTTATTGCATAATACATATATTAAGGTAGACAACTGAGACCAGAGGTGGCCTCAAAGTGAAATTCCAATCAGTTCATTACAGCTCTTTTTGGGAACAGGAGAGATTCCATTATTTTGATCTGTACTGTCATTTGCAGTACAAGCATACCCTTTAGAGAACCTTCATAAAGCTGTTTATACTTACAGATTAAGATTCACAGTCTACTTTTTTTTGTAGCCCATTTAGGGAGTATCTGCTGCATGTGCACATCTTTATGATTTTTATTGAACTATATGCATTTTCTTTTTTTTTTTTCCTTTGGCTAAACTAATCATGTGTTGATAGGAACTCCTATTGCAGTAGAAGAAACAGCCATGCTTTTGCAAAGTTCAGCCATAGAAGGATAAAGGGGAAAGGAATAATAAAAAAAGGTTTTGCTAAATATTTTCTAATAATTCCCATGCTTTATGAAAATTTTGCACTTTTTGAAAATGAAATAAATGTCAATATATTCATTTCTGTCTTTATGTTTGTGAAGAAATGTAAAGTCCACTCAACAAATCTATTTCTTTCTCTTCTTTCCCCCTTGAAAGGAAAATACATTATCTGTTCACCTTAAATAAGATGTGTCTATTCTCTTAGAAAGATGCCTTAAGGAAATCTTAAGTTCCTTTTTTCCACAGCAGATAGGCAACTTCAAAAGTTATGAGAAAGTGCTTTCAACTCCTATTTTAAGAGAGATATATTCAGCCATTGTGGAGATGTGTGCAGGTAGCTGCAAGATTCTGCTTCTTGAAAACCCTTCAACATCGTTGCCAGACCTTGCAATGTTGGATTTTTTAGCGGAATTAAATTAGTTGATCTGATCTGAAGCTCTGGGTTTACCACAGGATGGTAACTACAACAGCTACCCTGTTAACTCATCACCGAGTAGAGGTGCTTTTTATAGAGTATCTTAATGCTGAAAACATCTCCAAATTCAAGCGCTGGATTCACATTATTCTCTGCCAGAGAACTCTTAATCCTGCTTATCCCATCTGTCCAGAGAATCCTAATTAGGCTGAGCTGTAGCACAGAGGGAAGCATCCTGCCTTTATTTTTGCTGAAGTTACTCCATTTTACTTACAAAGAATTCAAGACCTGCCTGGTGAAGATTGCCAGTGTTGGTGTGGCTTGTGTAACCAGTAAGAGCTGTCCTGATACTTAGTCCTTGTTGGAATGATACCTTATTTATTCACATACTGTCTGCTTCATGTAAAAACACATGAAGGTTTGGAATTCAGCTCTCTCATGTGAACACTTCATCATGAGTCAGGAGATGCACATGAAAGTGGCACCTTCTGATTTGTGCAGATCACACAGGTGGCATTCTGGAATTCAAGATGATACCACCAGATTATCCTCTTCTTGAAGTTAATTCACATTATCTTTCCACGTATCATTGATTAATTATTTCCCTGTTAGTCTGTGATTTTTTTTATTTCTTTTTTTTTTGATGATAAAAAGAAAAAAAATACAGATGTAATCCTGTACTAAGCCTTGAGAGGAATGGCACGGGACTTGTCATATTCCCTTAAAGGCTTGGGAAACAGCCCAGCCATTCTTTTCTGGTGGTTATTGGTTTTTTCATCACTGCAGCTGCTGTTATTCTAGCTCATGGTACTAGATCTGTAGAGAGTCCCTTCTGATTATGAACTGGGAGTAAAAATCTATAGACATGCACTGACAGTGCATATTTTTAGGCTGGAATAGATAAAACCAACTGGTTTATATCTAAACCTCTATATTTACTTCATACAAAATAAGCTTTTACAGTTCTAACCACACGACTTCTCTTTAATTTGATTTAAGCTTTTATATTTCGTTTGATAGGCACTGAAATTCATTGTGTTGTCTCAAAGTGATACTACATACTGGGCTGCTGTCACCAACAGGGCAGCCTTAATTTTATCTGTCAGGATTAGGAGAAGAGACCAAATATTTTTTAAAAATTGAGGAAGAATACTTTGAAGAGTTAAAGCTTCAACAAGCTTTCAGCAATTAGTTTTTTGCTCTTGTTGCTCAGCCAACAATATGAAACCTGGAGGAGTGACAAGTCAGTTACTGAGTAGTGTGTCAACACATATTTCTCATATTTTATTGTGGCATTATCCTACTGTTTTTACATTCTCAGAGGTGGACATGCTACTGAAACTTACCATTATATGAAAATTAGGATGATTTAATAACAGCAGTTTGATTCCAAGGATTTCCATGTAATTGTTGGTGGTTTTTTTTCCTGTAAATCTTTATGCAGTGCCAAATTGGCAGTGCTTAGTTTTCACTTGTAGCATGTTTTGCTTGAGTGCCTTTATTTTTTTCTGAAAATAATACGTTCTTGACGTATTTTAGCTTGTAGAATTAGAGGGCTTTCTAAATACCAGTAAGACAGAGGCAGATCCCTTCCCTCATATTGACAAGATACATTATGGATTATTTAGAAAATTTTCTCTGTTGTGGTTTTTAAAAAAAAAAATTTGTTTTTTTTAAAAAAACCACAACATTTATATAAACTAGTAACAAAATTAAAAGGAATTGACTTCCTGGATCTCTGTTTGAGATCTAAGAGAATGTTTATACTGCTTCCAATGGGCCACAGTCCCCTCCCCCAAATTTTACCTTGGAATGAGAATGGGGGGCCACTTCAAGAGCTAAAATGAAAGCTTCCCTTCTGAGGCTAATTTGGGCACCATTATGGTGTCCCCAGAAGCATTATCAGAGAAAAAAATATTTTGATCATTGAAGGAATTGGGCCTTGGGGCAGCACTGACAGCAGTGACACTGTAGTCACGAGCACAGAAGATGGATGCAGTGAATTCAGGAGAGTGCTTAAGATTTAAAGCCAACGGTTGTAAAAATCTCACCAAGTGTGCTATTTTTGTAGAATGCAGACCCAACAGAGTATTTTTCATTTCCTTAAAGCAGGTGGGCTCTTTGCACAGACATCACCAACAGTAAGAAACCATTTTAATCCCAGTTTACGCTCAAATTCTGTCTGTGATCATCACAGGCTACTCACGCTGTTTATGGTACTTAAATTCTCATTTCCTAAAAGGGGCATGTCAGAAGGTTATTTAACAAAGCAAATTTTACAACTGAATCAATTGCCTCTAGAGCAACATACTGAGGGAATGACATATTGAGAGATTATTGTGTCACACTGCAACAGTGCATGTTTTAAACTCCTCAGTGATCCAGGCAGTGCCTGGTGACCCCTGGTTCCCAAGACAGCATTGAACACCCCTCCCCTTCCCTGTAAGCTCTGGTTTCTGCCTGAGGCTGGGACTGTGCGGTCAGTCTGTGCAGCAGTAGGGAGGGAGGGCAGGGGCAGCGTGCTTGGAGACCATAAGCCACTTTGGCCAGTACCTGCCTGAAAATATTGCCTCTGCTGTGAGGGATTAGCTTCCCCAGACAGTCCTGTCAGGACTGCAAGGTTCTCAGGCCTGAAAAACTACCCAAATGGAATGTTCGGCCTTGCCTGGATTCAGGCTATTGTTTTGTAATAAAAGTTATAAATTGAACTTCACCAAACAGAATAAAAGGTGCAGCTGATGCCATAGACTTTGAGTAAAGGGGCCTTATAGTTTCTGCCTCAAGAACGTCAGCTAACACATAACCTGAGGTCTGTGCCATTGACACCTTGAACCCTTATTCCTGTTTTGCCCACTCTTCAACTGCTGACTGCTGTTTCCAGTTGTGTTGGCCCACACCTAGGAGAGGGTTTTCACTACTGACTAGGAGAGGCATGGGAATTCAGATGCCTTCTTCGGAGCATAACAAGATTATAAGAGTCATGAGACTGTTACCTCTGTTCATTGTTTGCATTAATTTAGACTTAATAACGATGAAAATCCTTTTTCCCTGTTCACTTACTGGATTCTTAAAGCTGTCAGCTTGTCCTGGTTGGAAACAGAATTTCAGTAAAACCCTCCTCGAAAGACTGCAATGAATGTTTCTAAGCCAACTTATTGTCATTAAACATTTAGTAAGAAGATTCAGTTTAAAACACCACGAGTTGGCCACCACTTCATTTAATTAACATTGATTCTGAAAGCACAATATAAATTTTAGTGCTTTTTTTAATCACTCTTCCTTTATATTCCAGTTGCACTGATTCTAAGCTTATATGATTATAATCATCATGCTCAAAGTAAAAGGATTTTTCCCATGCTTTCCATTCCTTAAATTGTTTTTAGATTTCCCAAGGGGCACATATTGTGCAAGATTATGATGATAAAGATTTTCAGGCAATTATGTTTCTTTAGTTGCAAGCTGAAGTTAATGTTTTTGAAGGTTGCATTCCCAAGAGCCCTGGTAAAAAAAAGAAGCTATGATGCCCCTCCTTTACATTGAAGTCGATCAACTGTCAAAAACAAGGCAGAAAGGCTAGCCTATCTCTGTGAACCACAAGTCAATTTTTCACTTAATATATCTGTTTTTGCTTGACTAGAAGATGTCTATAACAGAACATTAACAAACACTGTAATTTGCTGGGGTCAGCCAGGTCTGTAGCATTGTGACTCTGAGCCCTCTTAAATTATGCTATCAGCTTTCAAAACCTTATTAGGTTTAACCCATTTCGGCGCCACTGGCTTCTCGGAATCACCAATACACCTCTAATCAGAAAACCGCAGAGAAGCCAATCTGCTGCTATCAGAAACCTCAGTACAATTTTGTATATTAATATTTCAGAAAGCATGTAGGAACACATGCTCCCTGCTGAGCATTACAACCAGGCAAGCTACAGTTACAGCAGAGATTGATCGCCAGTAAACCTGGCCAGAGAAACTTGCTGCTGTCTCTTGTCTGACTGTGGATTTGGTAACCAAAAAAGAGAAAATGAAATGGTTTATTTGGCTTGCGATTAATAAATTCCCATAACTGTCAAGTGAGACAACACACAGAAGTTACATCTCTTACAGGAAGAGAAAAATACCTAGACCAGCATCTAAGGGCTAAATTTTTTTGTACTGTTACTCTATGGCTGATGTTAAAGACCTGTTGCTTTTTGATTTTTCTTCCCATCTCTGGTGACACTCTTGCACAGTTTCTCAAGTGCTTCTGGGACACCTGTGTATCCTCATTGTGGATCAGGCTCTTACTAGACCAAATGTGCAAGCCACTGGAAAGAGGAGAATGGTTTTCCAGGGATGAGGAACTAAACATCTCTCTGTCCTTCCATCTGAAAGTTTACATTCAGACACAAGGGAAGCGTATTAGACAGCTGTTTACTGGGGTGTACTTTCTTAGTGCAGCTCCATCTGAGCAACGCTCTTGGTCCAGTGGGTCAAGGCCACGTCCAGGTGGGGCCTCGTATTCCTCCCGGCTGGGGCAGGCGGCAGGGGCCCAGCCTTTAACCTTGCGAAGGGCGGCAGCGACAGACACGAGGTGGCCGCTGGAGCAACGGCGCTTTGCGTGACCCTGAGACGATAAAGGGGCTTCGTGTCGCTCCGCGGGGCTGAGTCAAAGCCAGCCCCGGCCGCCCCCGTCCCGTTAGCTGAGCTGCCGGAGGGCGGATACCGCGTCGGCGCCCAGGTGCTGCTGGACCCAGCCAGGTGAAGCCGGTCAGGGCTTGGCGCTGGCATGTCGGAGGAGACGAGAGGCCGCCGGGCCCGGGCACGCAGGTGCAGCCTCATCCCCGCTCCGGGTTCCTCTCTTCCTTGTGCGCTGGACAAAGGCGGTGGGTTTGTTTGTGGGTTGTTGGGGTTTTTTTTTCGTTTTTGTTTTTGGTGTGTTTTTTTTTTTCGGTTTTTTTTTTCGTTTTTTTTTCTTTTTTTTTTTTTTTTCTCACTTTGGCCCCGTTTTATGGCGCCGGAGGCAACTTCTGCTCGGGCGCGCGTGCAGGCGGAGCCGCCTTTCCCTCACCCTCAGGACTCCCCTCCCCTCCGAGCGGCGGCGCCGCTGCCCAGGTCTCTGGTGCGGCACTTACAGCTCCTCGGTAAATTCAAACGAGAGCTGCGGTGGTGAGAGGACTTAAGCCTCACCTATATTTAAAATAAAACAAACCAAAATCCCAACGTTAAATACTTTTAAACCCTACAAAATACCTCTAAACCCAGCGTTCTGCTGAGCTTGTGATACTTGGTGAGGTGCTTTTCTTGTGGAGCAGGTGCTTGAACTAAATCATCAGCTTTAATCTGGCTCAGCTGTGGCTTGATTGGAAATGGTCTCTCTGGAAGTTTCCAAAATAGGAAATAAAGTTATGAACTACAAGCTACAAAAATATTCTTTCATTACACATGTTCATACACAGTTTGGAGGTAATGTGTTAGTGTTGAGTAGTCTCTTGTTTCACCCATTCTTTTTGTGTTAGATTGTAGAAGTTAACAATAATTTGGGTTGCTGTTATGAAATCGGCTTAAGGGTCCTTTCAGGACTGGCTCATATCATCAGGCTTTATTTTTCTATTTATTTTTTTCTTTAATTCCTCCAGGCTAGCACACAGAATGTGTTCTTGTTCTCTGGGACTTTTGTAAATAAACTATGAAAAGAATAACTGAGATTTAGACAGCAGCATACCTGTTGGGCTTAATAATTTAAGGTGACATAAAGAACAAAAAAGACCATGTAGTAAAGCTGCTATTTATAATATATATTTATAATCTAAAGTCTTAAAAGTTTATACCAAGAGTTCTTACTCCAGGGAATCCAAATGTGAGGTGTTAACAAAAGTTGCTAATGCTCATGCTCATGAAGCCAACCAAGTTATCCTTTTTTTTTTTTTTTTTTAGATTTTCCCTATATTGATGTTAATGATATTTTAATGGCATTGTCTTGTACAGATTAGAGATACATATGATATTGTAGCAGCAAAGCTTAATGGTGCTTGGTACTTAATAACCTTAAACTATCTGCTGAAGCAGGTGATGGTCTGCATATCGGAACATAGTGTTTTAGGTTTGGGCTTTTTTTGGTACTCTTCTAGATCTATAACTTTTTTCAGACACTCTTCTTGCCATCAGTAATTTCCTCCATGCTTTCATGTCCTGTTTTCCCACTGTCTTTGTGCTTAGACAGCATGTTTCTCTTTGAATTAGAGCTTTTCTAATTTGTATGACAATAATTTTAATAAGAGAGACAGATTTACCTTGATCTAGTAAGGTAGCTGGAAAGTTTAACTGCCCATGCAGGATGAGAGAGATCTCTAGTTCTCAGTCATATCTCTTATGAGTATTCCCTAATGTGTTTAAGCCATTACTTAAAAGACCAAAAACACCAAGTAACCAGAACTATCAAGTGATCTCAACACACAAAAACCCCATCAGAACTACACTAAGTTGATGCAGTTTGATCAGTCCATAATATTCTGGGGATTTTTATACCCCTTTTTACCTTCTTATCAGTATTTTCATCAGTAAAGATACTTAACTTCATGTCTAAGAGGTAAACACTGTCTTTGACCTTCTCCAGTCATTCGATAGCTCATGGATGTTCTGTATGGTATCAAAGCACTGCCGGCAACTCCCAAGTTTGTATCAATCAATTCTTTGCATATCTTAGATTGACATCCAAGATAAGATCACCTGAAAACATATTCTTGCTGTCTAATTTCATCTGTGATTTTCAGAGTAATTGACTGTTTTAATGAGCCTGGAAAATCACTAATGCAGGTCATTAAGAAAGACATCGGAAAAAAAATAGAGATATTGGACAGCAGGAATCAAAGTTTTGTCAGTCTGAGGAGACCACCAACATCAGAGGCCAGAATATAGAGAGAATAGAATCGTAAGTTATATCATATCTTTCACCTTTGATTGCTACTGTCTCTGAGCAAAACTAGGCTTGTCCAACTCTGCTCAAAGACTGAAGGATGCAAACAGTCAATGTTTGCATATGTATAACAGAATCACAGAATGTTAGGGGTTGGAAAGGACCTAGAAGATCATCTAGTCCAACCCCCCTGCCTGAGCAGGATCA